>JAVJIF010009251.1:0-190133 GCA_038442645.1 Agave tequilana | reverse complement strand
GCTGTCCCAGTGGACTAGTCGACTTGACCTATAGATAGTCGACTAGAAACCCTTAGTTGAAACGTAACCTTTGATTACACAGTTTTAGTCGACTTACCTTAGTCCTAGTCGACTTGAGACCTTAGTCGACTACACTTTGACCCTAGTCGACTAACTCTTCCTGAATCAGAAACCCCAACTTTCTGTATCTCAGTTCTAGTCGACTTGACCATATTAGTCGACTTAAAGTATCTGTTAGTCGACTACCTATTTTACTCCAGTCGACTAACTATTCCCTGAAACCAAACACAACTCTCTGTTACACCGTTTTAGTCGACCAGACCTACTGTTAGTCGACAACTCCACTATTAGTCGACTACTCCCATCCTAGTCGACTAACTTTGCCTGTCTGTCATAGTTGATCCCTTCTTGAAATATGAACCTTATCCTCTAGACTTATTCATATGTTGGTGTTACTGGACTTGTCACTTGACAAACATCATCTTCCCTTCTCTCTTTCTCTCTCCTCTTCACTCTACATATTTATATCAGTTTGTGGCGCATCCCAAGCTTCCGTGGATTTCGGATATTTCGGATATTGGTGACTCAGGCGAGTGTTCTCACTCGCTACCCTCTTGCTTCTCATTCCATTGATTATGATAGTATTCCGCTCTAGTCTTATGTATTGTATTTCATGCTTTATATCTTTTATTGCTTTATGCTATGCGTGGCCGACCCTTCGTGGTCGTTGACTTCTGGATTCAGTTATGTTAACACTTGCTATACTTCAGACTTATTAGTTACATGCTTTTAAAACATGATAACCACTGATATCTTGTATGTTATCACCTAACCACTTGGCTTGCTACTATTTGACCTGACTCTCTTGTTATGACCTGACTTACCCAGATATTACCAATATTCTGCTATGCTGGTTGTTTACTAAATATCACCATCCTATCATGCTATCACTTATACCCAGCATGATGTACTTGACTTGTGATTGTCATCTTTACGGGAACTTGACTTATTATCCTGTATCATGATCAGTGACCTGTATATGTATTCCTGCTTACATGCAGTGACCTGACTATATAGTACTTATGTAATCCTTATTCTGATCATGCCCATTCCTGTTATTCCCGTAAAGTGATAATTAAACTAATAAATCCTAAAAAGGACCAACTGTATTGGGTCGGGGGAAACATGCGGATATCGATAGGGTTCGTGTTTACAGTGGCATCAGGTTGTGCACTATATATTCGGTCTGGACCTGTGGTACTCCAGGGGACCGAGGGGAGAGCGGCTCCCTTATCCTGATTGATAAGGGCATACATAAGTCCCTCCTGTTTAGCCTTGCGGCTGGCTTCGTTTCCATGCAACGGAACAATCCTGGATCGTGGTCCGGGCATGCACGGGACCCACTGTAAACATAGTACGTTGATACCCCCGCTGTTCCAATAACAACCTCGACGTGCTTATATATGGATGTATGTGAGTTGGTGTACACCGAGACACATACCGAGATATATGGGCAAGACGAGTAATAATAAAGTGTCATAATAACCGGCTCTTTAAGTTGTAAGTAGAGGTATGTGGAATGGGACGCATACCAAAGCCTGCAGCTTAAATAGCTATGAATCCGTGATGTGCCTACCGTATTTGCTTCCCGGACTTTATATCGGATTTCATGTTTTATGAGTATGATGTTATAAACTACCTGGTAGCTCGGATTGGTTTTATTCGGATTTCCGTTTTGATCTCATTCATGCCATGTCTATTCTTACTGCTCTATCCTATATGCCTCCTGAGTATTTCCTACTTGATATATGCATTATTGTGCTCACCTTGCTTCACCACTTGGTTTGCTTCTACACTCGCCTGGGGAGTATTATTGACTCCCCTGGATTCTCACGTCCAGGTCTTGGAGCTAGGAGCGGTGTTCAGAGTAACGCAGCAGTAGCGTGGATCTCCAGCCGACGTCCTGAGCCACATCCTTCCAGGCCCCTGTGAGTCTCTCGAGTTTTCCTTTTTAAACTCGTGAGTACCTTTATGCTGTTTTACTCTGTACATCTGCTTGTATTCCCGCATTTGCGATATTAGTGATATGATATTCATGTAATATTAGATCACTACTGGTGATAATTCTGTAATTGTATATATGTGTTGGAATGTATAAGCACCATTTGCTCCGTGCTCTGATTCTTGTCTGTACCGATGCTTAGCGTATATACGGGAAGGTTACTTCGGACTTACGTATATACGTTGCAGTGACGTCCCCGTATCGCCGGGATCGGGGCGTTACAGGTTGGTATCAGAGCTTAGGCTAACCTCCTCAGTACGTCCAGAAGGCAAATCAATGGTAAAGAGATTTGCAACTGGAAACATGAGTCTTGGTTATACATTCCAACTGCAAGTGCAGAGTTATCTATTCTTGACTATCTTTCCTTTGATTTCAAATCCCTCCTTGACTATCTTTCCTTTGATTCCTAAATCCTTCCTATCCTTTCCTGTTTTGGTTTTATGAAGCCTTATACTATTTTAAGATATGACTAGACTAGAGAGGTAGTGGCTGGTTCAGAAGGAAGCTATTATGTGATCTCTTCGGCCAATTCTATGAAGCTTGGTATTCTCCAGATCGATCTTGATCTGGCTATCTTTCAGAGGACAGCAGTCGGATTCTTAATTATCGGTCTTCTTTATTATGCTCAGGATTTTCGGGGTTTTCTTTTTACACAGCCACGACATCATCAGTATATTTATTTCACAGCCACGACATCATCAGTATTATTCAGCATATTCTAAAGATTTATTACACAGTCACGACATCATCAGCGGAAATGCAGAGTATGATTATTATTCAGTGACTTGAGAGCCCTACCTATAGTGCTTCATATCTTAATTGGTATAGATTCACCCTTGTTCCTTGTGTTCAACTCACCCTTAACGAAATTGCGAGGACGCAATTTTTGTAAGGTGGGTGGATTGTAATACCCCGTCCCAGAATACGTACTTAGTTGCGTATTCAGATTTTCGATCGTATTTTTCGATTTACTTCCTGTAATTATCGTATTATGAATTCCTTATATGTTGTTTTGTCTTGGATTGGATTCGTGGACTCGGAGTCAGTCACAGTCCGAACCAGGAACTCGATTATAGTATATTATTCAATTTGGTCTTTCCGGTGATTAGATCGACCGATTTTAGTTTTAAATACCATTTTCTATTATTATAATTTTTCTATGATTTTCTAGATTTTCTGGAATTAAAATGAATTTCTTCAAAAACCGGTGTCGGCCAGAGTGCCGCTGACCGATTCCTGGATTTTAATTCTCAAACAGTTAGGAATTTCATGATGGCTTTAGACATTATCTCTTAGAATCATGTTTCTACCTACATTCTTTTTCTGAGGATTTATGATTTTATGAAAATTCCACCGGAGTCGGTATCGGCCAGTATCGCTGGTTGATTCCGGGACGATTGGAATTGAATTCTGAATCCGCTTTCACTTTACTTCTTAAAACCATATTTTATTCTTAATGCATTTCTGGAATTTTTCGGAATTTAACAAAATCCGGCCGACCGGGGGTAGACGGGTACGGCGGTTGGCTTGGATTTTTAATTTGAAAATGAGATTTATTCTGAAAACCGATTTCATATTATTCATCAGGATGACGTTTTCTACCTCCGGGTATTTTTGGGGATTTTTCGGGAACAGTCGATTTTCCAACCTTATTATTATATATTATTTTTGAATCTTTCTTTCTTTTTTCCTTTCTTTTCCTTCCTTTTTCTCACAACTCCACCTACTCCCTCCACGTGGGGAGACACACCCTCTCCCATCCATCAATCTCTCTCTCTCTTTCCTTTTTCTTTTCTTTCCTTTTTCTTTTCTTTCTCTTTTTCCTTCTCCCTTTTCTTCTTCTTCTTCTTCTTCTTCTTCCTCTCTTGCGTGGGCGACACCCAACCGAGCCCCATCACCGGCCCTCCGGCGCGAACCTCCGGCCCCAACGCCGGCGAGCCCTCCACTCGGCCAACTCCTTCTTCTTTCTCTTTCTTCTTTCCTTTTCTCTTTCTTTTCTTTCCTTTTCTCTTTTTTTCCTCGTCTTCGATCCGGCCACCACCTCCATCGCCGGACCCCCCTTCTCTCCTCCGGCGCTGCCCCGGCGGAGGGCAGACCGCCGCGGCGTAAGGCCGGCGGCCTTGGGCGCGACCAGGGGGCCTGAGGCCCCTGTGCGCTGTTGTGGAGGGGGCAACAGCCACCTCATTCTTCTCGTTGGGGTGGCCGGCGCCACCCCAGTCCGGGCGCAGCCGGCGCCCCTGCCGGCGCCCTGCCGGCGGCCGTGGGCGGCCAGGGGCCGCCTGGGCCCCTGTGCCTGTGCTGAGGGGGGCAAAGCCCCCTCTTTCTCTGCTGGAGGGGGGCGCAGCCCCCTCCCTTCTCTGTTGAGGGGCGCGCCCCCTCTTTCTCTGCCGGCGGCGGCGCCGCCCGGCGCGCGTCTGGCCGGCGGCCAGGGCTGAGTGCCCCCAATGGGGGGGCACTGTGTGTGTGCGGGAGGGGGGCAGTAGCCCCCCTCTTTCTCCTCTCTCTCCCTGGTTTCTTCTCTCTCTCTCTCTCTCTCTCTCTCTCTCTGGGAGCACACTCCCTTTCTCTCTGCTCTCTCCTCTCTCTCACCTGACCACCTTCTTCATCATCAACCACTCCTTTGGTAGGTAATTTTCATCCAAGACTTAGTCAATTTTAGTATACATGTGTATTCATATCATGTTCAATTATGTCTTCAAAATCCATGATATTTGACCATCAAACAAAACCCTAGAAAATCTGTCCTGTGTGCTGTTCCCAGTCGACTAGTCGACTTGACCTATAGATTAGTCGACTAGAAACCCTAGTTGAAACGTAACCTTCTGATTACACAGTTTTAGTCGACTTACCTTAGTTCCTAGTCGACTTGAGACCCTTAGTCGACTACACTTTGACCTAGGACTAACTCTTCCTGAATCAGAAACCCCAAATTTTGTATCTCAGTTCTAGTCGACTTGACCATACTATTAGTCGACTTAAAGTATCTGTTAGTCGACTACCTATTTTACTCCAGTCGACTAACTATTCCTGAAACCAAACCCAACTCTCTGTTACACCGTTTTAGTCGACCAGACCTACTGTTAGTCGACTAATCCACTATTAGTCGAACTATCTTCCATCCTAGTCGACTAAACTTTGCCTGTCTGTCATAGTTGATCCCTTCTTGAATATGAACCTTATCCTCTAGACTATATCATATGTTGGTGTTACTGACTTGTCACTTGACAAACATCATCTTCCCTTCTCCTTTCTCTCTCCTCTTCACTCTACATTTATATCAGGTTTTGTGGCGCATCCCAAGCTTCCGTGGATTTCGGATATTTCGGTATATTGGGACTCAGGCGAGTGTTCTCACTCGCTACCTCTTGCTTCTCATTCCATTGATTATGATAGTATTCTCGCTCTAGTCTTCATGTATGTATTTCATGCTTTATATCTTTTATTGCTTTATGCTATGCGTGGCCGACCCTTCGTGGTCGTTGACTTCTGGATTTCAGTTATGTTAACACTTGCTATTACTTCAGACTTATTAGTACATGCTTCCTTTTAACACATGTATATCACCTGATATCTTGTATGTTATCACCTAACCACTTGGCTTGCTACTATTGACCTGACTCTTGTTATGACTGACTTACCCAGACTATTACCAATATCTTGCTATGCTGGGTGTTACTAAATATCACCATCCTATCATGCTATCACTTTATACCCAGCATGATGTATTGACTTGTGATTGTCATTTTACGGGAACTTGACTTATTATCCTGTATCATGATCAGTGACCTGTATATGTATTCCTGCTTTACATGCAGTGACCGACTATATAGTACTTATGTAATCCTTATTCCTGATCATGCCCATTTCCTGTTATTCCCGTAAAGTGATAATAAACTAATAAATCCTAAAAAGGACCAACTTGTATTGGGTCGGGGAAACATTGCAGATATCGATATGGGTCGTGTTTACAGTGGCATTAGGTTGTGCACTATATATCCGGTCTGACCTTGGTACTCCAGGGGACGAGGGGAGAGCTGGCTCCCTTATTCCTGATTGATAAGGGCATACATAAGTCCTCCTGTTTAGCTTGCGGCTGGCTTCCGTTCCATGCAACGGAACAATCCTGGACCGTGGTCCCGGGCATGCACGGGACCCACTGTAAACATATTACGTTGATACCCCGCTGTTTCCAATAACAACCTCGACTTGTATATATGGATGTATGTGAGTTGGCTGTACACCGAGACACATACCGAGATATATGGGCAAGACGAGTAATAATAAAGTGTCATAATAACCGGCTCTTAAGTTGTAAGTAGAGTATGTGGAATGGGGACGCATACCAAAGCTGCAGCTTAAATAGCTATGAATCCGTGATGTGCCTACCGTATTTGCTTTTCCCGGACTTTATATCGGATTTCATGTTTTATGAGTATTATGTTATAACTACCTGGTAGCTCGGATTGGTTTTTCGGATTTCCTGTTTTATGATTCTCATGCCATGTCTATTCTTACTGCTATCCTATCTGCCTCTGAGTATTCCTACTTGATATATGCATATTGTGCTCACCTTGCTTCACCACTTGGTTTGCTTTACACTCGCCTGGGGAGTATTATTTGACTCCCTGGATTCTCACGTCCAGGTCTTGGGAGCTAGGAGCGTGTGTTCAGAGTAACGCAGCAGTAGCGTGGATCTCCAGCCGACCGTCCTGAGCCACATCCTTCCAGGCCCCTGTGAGTCTCTCGAGTTTTACTTTTTAAACTCGTGAGTACCTTTATGCTGTTTACTCTTGTACATCTGCTTGTATTCCCGCATTTGCGCATATTAGTGATATGATATTCATGTAATATTAGATCACTACGGGTGATAATTCTGTAATTGTATATATGTGTTGGAATGTATAAGCACCATTTGCTCCGTGCTCTGATTCTTGTGTACCGATGCTTAGCGTATATACGGGAAGGTACTTCGGAACTTCGTATATACGTTGCAGTGACGCCCCGTATCGCCGGGATCGGGGCGTTACATCACTTCCAATGTCTAGAAATTTTAACTCCTCTCCATATAATCTTCAAAACTCAAATCAACATCCGGAAGTGGACCAATCAGCTAACTTACCCCGAGTCGACTCATCTAAAACATAATCTCATCAGCAAAACAAGTCTTCAAAAGATTATATCAATTGGAGGTTCTTGAAGAGAATCACAGAATTGTGATCATCTTTTGAATCCTCACAATTGTCCTCAATAAAGCTAACTCAAATGTTTGATTTTTTGTTTTGTGAGGCTGTGTGTGGAAGACATTGAGTTCATGTGTCATGTTACCAAAGCTCAACCTCATTGATCCATTCGGCAATTAATGATGGCATTTGCAGTAGCCAGGAATGGTCGTCCCAGAATGACAGGAATTTGTGCCCTTTTATTGGAATTTGACATGGTTGTGTCTCAAGGATTACAAATCAACAGGGTAATGAATTCTCCAATTTTGACAAGGACATCATGAATATCCCCTTGGGTTTAGTGACAGAGCGATCAGCCAATTGAATGGTCATTTGGGTAGGGAGGAGATCACCTAACCCCAATTGTTGGTACACAGAAAAAGGTAGGAGATTGATGCTGGCCCCAAATCAAGAAGTGCCCTATTGATTGTAGTCTGTCTATGATGCATGATGAAATGGTGGGGCTCCTGGGTCTTGTATTTAACAGGAATTGGACCATTGAGCAGCTCGTTTATGGATGATGCTAGGAAGACTTTTTTAGGACTTGGGTCTTCCTCTTCTGGTGCACATCTCCTTTAAGAATTTGGCATATGATGGCACTTGTTGTATGGCATCAAGAAGAGGGACATTGATTTGGACCTTATTGAAAATTTCTTTAACTTCTCCATGTGAGCATTTGACTTGTATTTAGAAGCCTATTTGGATATGGTACTCTAGGCTTATAAGGTGCTCATATACCTTTTCTTTCCCCTTGGCTTGAGATGTGGATGGCTCTGAACTAGATGATGGTTTGTCAAAAGTTGGTGGCATTGGGACATGAGGTGTTTGCTTTGGTACTGGATGAGATGGTGGACTAGAAACCTTATTGTCTATTTGTTTTCCAGATCTCAGGGTATGAATAGCATGACATTGACTGGGTCCTGAATCTTCCACTTTGTTCAAAGAGAAGGGTGTTTGGGATTTGGCAATGGCTGGTTTGGGGAAAAAACTTTTTTGATTCTCAGCCAATTGACCAATTTGGACCTTTATTTATTCAACTCCTGCTCCTGGTTCTTTGTAAAGGTTTCTAGCATTATTTTCAACTCAGATATCTCAGAATTATGCTGGGGGTGGATGTTGAAAATATGGAGATTGGAATTGTGATTGGTCATATGATGGTGGCATATGATAAGACTGATATGACTGTGGTGGACTTTGAGATGGATGAACATACAGTGAATCTTGATCGAAATGGATGGGTGAAACTGAGCATTATAAGGATGTGGAAATGGTGGCTATGATGCTCAGGACCAGACTGACTCCATGAAAAATTTGGATGGTTCTGCCATCCTGACTTGTAAGTGTTGGAGTATGGGGGTCTGGTAAAAGCTGCATTCATGTTCTCCTGAAATGATTGGGGCTGATATAATGGACACTCCTCAAATACATGGCTAAGGTCATGACGGTTGGTGCAACCCGGTTTAATCAAGGCAATGGGTTAACCTGGTTGACCACAGAATTCCCTTTTGACTCAGCAGTTCTATCCTCTTCATTAATTGTGTGATCTTAGTTTCTGCAGCTATAGAGGATTCTTTGGAGTGTGTACCAGTTCTGGAAGTGGTGGGAGTCGGTTTATCAGGGCATGACTCCCACTGAATGGTTCTCAGCTAGGGTTTCAAAGAGATCCCACCCTGATGTTCATCTTTCTTCAAAAATTCCCCCTGGCACATGGATTCTAAAAGGGTTTTTGTTTGGTAATCTAATCCATCATAGATAATCTGGCATAGACGCCATTTCTCTATGCCGTGATGGGGACACAGGGCAAGAAGGTCTTTGAAACGCTCAAGATACTTCCAGAAAGGTTCATTTGGTTCCTGCTTGAATTGCATTATGTTCTTTCTTATGAGGGCTGTTTTGTGGATAGGATAGAATTCTTAAGAAAGACTTTAACAAAACTCCCATAAAGATATGGAACTGACTGGAAGATTATAAAGCCATTTCTTAGCTAAATCCTTAAGTGTAAACGGTATGAATCGCAACCTAACAGCATCCTCAGACAATTGAGAAATTCTCATCATTTGGCATACCTCTTCAAACTCACGAATAAAGAGGTACGCGTCCTCAGACTCTAGACCATGGAATTGGGGGAGTGTATTAATGAATTGTAGTTTCAGCTCGAAATGATTTCCATTAGGCCTGAGAAGAATGCATGAAGGAATGGAGGTGCGAATCGGATAAAATCGATCTTGAAGTGAGACGTTGTTGGTCATGGTGTCAAGTGGTTGTGTAAGTGTAGAAAGTCTAGCAGAATGATGATCACAGAACCACTCTCAAATATAAAGCCACAAACAACGCGCACCGATCACACCAGCGAAAAGAAAAAATAACAAATAATAAAAGAAAAATCAATCCCAGCTATTAAGGATCCTGGACCTAGACGACTCTAACTTTAGATCGTCCACGGGAGGTTTAGTGTAGACTTTGACTATAAGCAAATCAGCCAGGGAAGGGTAAGGTTGGTGGGAGGTTTTCCGTCAGAGACGTTCCTTAATTAAGTAACCAGCAACCTTCGGGCTTTCGGCCCTCAACCCCTTTCCTAGACACTGATTTACAGAAGTCAATTTCAACACTTTTCCCCCTTAGGAAAATCTCCTAATGAGTCCGAGATGTCCCTAGGGCCAACGTCTATTCAAATTTTATTTACAAGCTTGGGATTGTGAGTGCTGGGATGGTGGTTTGTGGGCTAAGGAAAGGGTAATGAACTCCCCACCTTATCTTATTATCGGTAATGCCCTTAAAATTGAATTGGTGCAAGTGTACAAGAGAAAATAAAGATTCACTCAAAGCATGAAAATCAAGCAAAGAGTTGTCCTAGTCTAAATGCAATGCGAAACGTACCTTGCCTCCAGCACTCTTCAACAGTAAAAGTAAAGAATTGAAAGACACGTGCCTAATGATGCAAATGTCTAAACAATTTTTAACAATTTCAACCAATGATTTACTGTTGAATTTATTAGCAGGAATAGGGTGAATAATACAGGAAATCAAGTAGTGGCAGAAGTATTTTGCAGAGAAGCAAGCCCTGCAGAAAATTTGTAAGTAGTCAACTCAGTTGTGCCACAGATCCGCGGCAAAAAAAACCAGGATTCCGCGGCAAAATGAGAGCAACTGGTCTCTGCTTTCAAGAGCAGAGGCCCAGAGCCACTGTATGTTACTGCAATGCAAAGTTTCCTGTCTCTTCAACCTGTAACTGCAACAGAGAAGAAGATTCGTTTAGTACTTCACTTTAACCTAAAATGTTGCTCTCCCCGGCAACGGCGCCAAAAATTTGATTGGGAAAAGAGTTGTGTAGAGTATTAGCACAAATATTTAACAAAGAGATGAAGGTTAGAAACAACCTCAAGTGCTTTTTTCACTCCACAAATGTATATGATATGATTGATGTACCCTTTCCTATCTCCGCTATAGCATAGGGCTATACCGAGTCGATTCTCAGGGAGAGCTCGCGATGGAAGCTTTACGATAGGTAGTGAAGTTAGAAAACGAGAATTCTTCTTTGCTTTTAAAAGAATCAATGGAAAAACAAATGAAAGAATTGGTGGATATGTTCATGGTGAAAAAGTCGGAAAAGAAATCAAAACAAGATTGGCTTCGGACTAAAACTAAAAAGAAAAGAAAACTTTGAAGAAGACTTTGAATGAAAGAAAACCATGACTAGCTAACCTTACTACCTTGCTAAAACTTACTAAACTCCGTGATAGTGAATGCGTGCCTCATGTTGATTCATCGGCATGGATTTGTCTTGCGTGTTGGTCTAATACCTTCCCACTAGGATGATGGGGGATCATTCTTGGACTTGTCTTGTAGCCTCCATAGATGGTCATAGGCCTACAAGATAGACTTTCAATAATGGAATCAAAAGAGATACACTCAAGGGATGCAAATGAAGAACATACAACATTCATTAATGGACATAAAGAAGTTGTACATCAAATAGCACATTGGTGATCCATCTCCATGTTCCATCAAGGCACTTGTTCAAAGACAAGGCTCAAATGAGGCACACATGAATCATATGGAGAATTACAACAAGATACTTGCCAAGAAATGAAAGAAAACCCATCGGAGAAGAGAAGACCATACACTTGCAAGATGAAATAAAGCAATCACCCATGAGATAGTGAAGATAGCAAGGCTAGTGGTTAGCTAGTACATGGAGAAAGAATTAGCTACTACTAGCCATTACAAAAGCAAAACAAAGCATGAATTAAATTGCAAGAAAGTAAACAAAACAAGTAAAGAAAGCAATCAAACTAGAATCAAGCTCAAGTAGAGAAGTATAGAATGGATCAATCCTTGCATAGCTTCAAGTTGTCACTCCTTGATGATACAAGCTCTCTCTCTCATACAACTCTCTCTTGCAATGAAATCTAGGGAGAAGAAGATCATAGAGAGCTATAAAAATCCTAAAGAAAAAACTAACAAAATTACAAATCTTTGCACTAATCTCTCTCTCTTCTCTGTTCAGTTTTTTCGCAGGTCCTTGGTCCCATATTTATAGCCCCAGGAAGAACTCTCCAGAACCCGGACAGGTGGACGAAATCTGGGGCTCAGATGCCCCAGATCTGCCGCAGATCTGCCGCGGATTTGACTTTGCGCGGCAAGTAGTAATGGCCGTTGGATCTCCGCTTTCTGTTGAGATCTTGTTACGAGTTTGTTATCCACGTGGCATTCTAGACTTTGGGTTGTTGAGCGGATCTCTCTGGAATCTGATTTGAAATCTTGGGCTTATCTTAATCTTGATTAATCACTTTAATTATTGCTAATTAAAGTGATTAATGGGCTATCTCTTCATTAAGTGTGTACCTGCAAATATGTAGAGAAGATGAGTAAAAATCACATGTTTATTTATTAAATGCATGGGAATAATGAGGTAAAATATGCAAATTGAGTTACAATCAAAGAGCAATGGTGTTCTTGAGGTCGGTGGCAGCAGAAAGCCATGCAACCCTTCATTCATGAGCATCTCTTTCGCCATAAGGCCATCCAACAAACGTGGAGTGTCCTTGATGTCACTTCTGGGGTGAGAGAGGAAGGGGATGCTATCTGCCACTATATCCACCGTAACCCCCTCGCCGCCATACCCACTGTGACCGTGACCAGCCCGCAAGCATGACTGGTGCATCGCGTCCAATGAGATCTTGATGAGGGTTAAGTCCCCGTCAGGGATCGTGATTTCTTCCCTTGTGGGCGACGGAGACTATGATTCTTCCCTTGTGGACGAACATCGAATAAGTTCGCCAGCCGATATATTCTCCCATGGGCCCAGCGAACGTGAAATAGGATGATCAAGCCTACCTGCAAGAAGCAAACAAGGGAATTAGACAATTCAGAGCTTAGTATACTTCGACAGAAGAAAACTAAGTCACAAACGCGGTTATTGCTGAAGACTGCAGACGCGGGAATAACCCGCACGCTGGGCCAGATTCCTGCGACAACGGAAACAGACGCGAGCAAGACTGTGATACACACAGAATTCAAACGCGACCTAATTCCACATCCGCGTCTAAGATACAAGGCGCGCAGAGAATCAGACGCCAAAATTGCCATCTCTCTGTTGGAGGAACAGGAGTTGCAAGATTCGGGTCTGAAACTTCAACCCAAGTTGGAATTCATCCAAGTCAGTGGCCTTAAAACGCGAGCTTCATGAGCAAAGCCAGCGCCAAGTGCCAAAGACTTCTGTACTCGCGTCCAGAGAAGTTCAAGTCGATGGCGCAAATTCAAAAAAAAAAAGGGAATGCACCAACTAAGACTTCATCCAGATGGTGATATCTCTTTAAGAGATGCCAAGGTGCAAGCCTGGGTGGACTAAAAATATCATGGCAAGTCGGGACGGCATACCCGCAGAGGCCTCTATTAAGAGTTGAACTCTCTGCATTGAGGCGCGGACGTAAAAGGTGCTCAGGGAGACGCTTCCTATCATTGAAATCACTTGACAGTGGTAATCTACTGAAGAGACCAAACAGAAGCATGGAAGCTCTGGGTCATCTTCGTCCATAGAGGCAAACCCCTGATAGGGTCCTTGATGGGAGAAGATAGAGTCTCTCAGAAAGGGAGAAGACAGAATCTCTCAGAGCACTCGCTCTAAAAAAGAACACAGTCTAAATATGGACTGTTAAAGGTAGAGGGTAAGCCCTATTTATAGGCAGCCCTGATAACTGTCATTAATGGTTCATTAATCAAAACCGTCGGCCTTAATGACCGCACGACCGTCAAAGTCCAATAGGAGTCTGACGCATGGAACGTTGCTTCGAGAAGCGTCGCAGACGCTGGTCTCAAACCGCCAGCGCCGGTTTTGCATTAAAAGGCATTAACGCCTGAGTCCAATGAGGAATCAACGCGTGGAACAGATCATTTAATGAACGGGAAGTCCGCGCGCCAAAAGGTGATGTCCCGTCGGTTCCCCAGGATAACTGGCAGTGCACTCATGACATGGCACGGATTCGCACCCGACGGCCGCGTCTCTTCGATGGACGTGCCCCGTCAGCACCGCCATAAAGGCGTCCAGAAAGTCGCATCTTTATTCCAAAGAGGCGCGTCTCTCCGAAGTTCGCGTCCCTCCAATCTGGCCTAGCATCGCGTCTGCCTGAAGAAATATTAGTCGCGTTTCCATTGCCAAAAGACGCACCCCATGAAACTCACGTCTTTAAAAACAACAGTAATCTCTGCTTTTCAAAAAAAAAGAAGAACTGGCGTTCAGTCCTTACTTCTGCAAATCAGTTCAACAGTACACTGACACAGCAGACGACGTGTCCACTCCTGGCTTAAAGTGCACCCACGACAGACTAAAAGCAATCGGGGAGGTTTAGACTGTGTATCTAGACACTCAACACGATCAACTCTGGTGGCCTCAAAAGAGTTCAACAGTACACTCACGAAGATCAACTCCAGATAAGATCAAACCCGGAGCATTAACAGTCCAGTCATAAGGGTAAGCTCAGCTAGCGTCCAAAGTATTCGAAATCCGTCCCAGTTAACCGTGGAATATCAAAAACTTTGGAGGGGGTTCTGTAGGCTATCTAAAAATCACTAAAAGACAAGCCATTAAAAAAGGCAGAGTTTCAGGTTCTAGATGCAGGACTAATGATGGCCACCCGCGTCTCAACGTCAAGGCGCGTGGGCTCGACACCCGCGCCTCAACATCAAGGCGCGTGGGCTCGAAACTCGCGTATCAAGCTCAAGGCGCGTGGGCTCGACACCCGCGTCTCAACATCAAGGCGCGTGGGCTCGACACCCGCGTCTCAACACCAAGGCGCGAGGGTCCAACACCCGCGTCTCAGCACCAAGGCGCGAGGGTCCAAAACCCGCGTCTCAACATCAAGGCGCGTGGGCTCGACACCCGCGTCTCAACCTCAGGGCGCGAGGGTCCAAGGCCCGCGCCTCGGTTACAACCGCCCTGGTTATGGGGCCAGTCACTGCCCATATAGCGGGGAAGCGGGAAAGTTGGCCCTCATTGTGGAGCGTTTTTAGGGGGCACGTTCACCCTGGAACCTCTATAAATAGCCCCGTCGTTATGAACCACAGGGACATAGAACAACAAGGATGACAACAGGACAACAAGGACGACAAGAGACCAGAGATAGACAACAGACTACACCCAGGCAGACAGAGAGAGAGAAGCAAGAGAGAGCTCAACTCTTCAGCAAAGCTTGCAGCGTACAAGTTGCTCTTTGCCTACCTCTCTCTTGAGAGTTTTGGTAGACAGAGCTGTGTTACTCCTTCTACCAGCCAAAGAGAAGATCCCTGACGATCCCCGACGGTCATCCGGTCAACGGAGAATAAGATTCACTCTCCACCGCCACTTGAAGAACCCAGCCTTAAACAAAGGGAGGATTCAAGATTCAACATCCTCCCTCCCTTGTAACTGGAAGGAAAACAGTTTTGTTGTAATTTTTCATCTGATTCAAGGAAATTTTACAGCGAACACCTTCATTCCTTTTTTCCGGCGCGTACAATGGGTCGTTGGGTCAGCGTTTTCTCTCAAGTTTTTCACGCGTTTTGGCCACTCCTTTTCTCCTATAAATATCACACCAGAGGCAGATTACAGGGACAAAGAGCTTAGGCTAGGATTTAATTCTAGGTTTTAGTTTAGGATTTTCTTTTCTTTTTCTTTTTATATAATTTTATATTTCTTTATAACTTAAGTGAGAGAGATTCATAAAAAAGAGAGAGAGTATTGAGTTGAAAGTGACATTTGATGTAAACTTGTTCCTTTCTCATAGTGTTTCTTAATTTAATCGAAATTGCTTTTATATTATTTTTGTGTATTCTTTTTCTTCATGATTTTATTCTGTTAACTTCTAGTATACTTTCTTTTCATTTAAGATCTATTCATATGAATCTATCAACATCGGAATAGTCTTGCCTTTGCAAGAGCCACTGATAGCTCATGATGGTGGATTCTTTCTTTTAATTCTGTATCATTTCATGCTTACTTTTTGAGTTTTGATGATGTAATGTGAAAGGGAATCGAATCTTCTCTTATGGGCTATGTGATGATCGCCTTCAAGTCAAGGTAAATTATCGCCAAAGATCAAAGGTAAAGCCATCATCTGAAGAGGTAAGTATTCTAGTAGGAATACTTAGTAGATATAAACCATGAACTTTCTTAACTTTTAATTTCTTTTTTTAAAAACAACTTTAAAAATACCAACACTTCTTCTTCTATTTTCTACTCCTCCTCTGACATAGTTTTTTTCCCTCTCTCTTTTCAAAACAAAGAAGAAATGTTTTAACCGATTTAGTGATTTAACAAAATACTGAAAAGCTTTTATCGCATCCCTTCTTATGGATCACGACTCGCTTAGCCACTTTGCTATTGCGGTAGAATTGAGGAAGCTAGAGCACCAATCTTAATATTTAATTTTAAAATTCTATTTTTGTGCTATGTTTTCACCTCAACCAGGATCGGAATGAATAATAATATAATAATAATCTGATTACATTCTACCAGACTTAGCACTGATTTCATGTTACACTGCTTTGTTATGATTGACTTATGCTTGTATGTCTTGAGTACATGATACATTACCCGATACACAAGTGTTTGCGTGTGCACGCCACTTGGCTTCATTTTACGCACTCGTTGGGTTGCTTTCTGACAACTGTGAACCTGCATGTCCAGATCCCGCAGCAGAAGCGAGGTGGACCCATCAGTGGAAGATCAGGCTTTCCTTGAGGAGCAAGCAAATCGTCAGTAGATTGTCACTGACCTGCCCCCTCTTAACCGACTCGCGAGAGTCCAGTTTTTGCAGCTCATGAGCATTTTCCAGTAATTTCTACTTTTTAAATCATACGTTTACGCTTCCTGGTGATGTAATATATGTAATATTATGTCACACTCTGTAATAATTATGTACTTGCACTATTTGTTGGAATGTATATCACCACATACTTTCGTACTCTGATTCCTATACTGTACCGATGCTTAGTGTACATATGTGAGGGTATTCCGCCCTGTGTATGTACGCCACAGTAGCGTCCCCGTAGCCCGTCGGGTCGGGGCGTTATATGATGATATCAGAGCCTAGCTCTGACTTTCAGTACAATTCAGCTGGGAAATTGATGAGAGATTTGCAGGTAGAACACATGAGTCATGGATAAATTCCAACCGCTAGCACAATGTTACCAATTCGAAACATGTTCCAACACCTTCCTGGTAATCCATCCCTTAGTCCTGAAACCCTTCCATATTTTCACTTCCACCTCTTTTTCATCACCTTTGACCAACTCAGTCATGGATCAATGAGGAAATCGTAACGGTTTCGGCACTTCTCGTGATCATCCTAATGTGGAGAATGTCAATCTGATGAGAATACTCCAGGGCATGATGGAGAGTCAACAACAACAGAATGAAGCTTCTATGTCAAGGGTTACTGACTGCACCTAGAGAGCCGAGGCCACAGAATGTTTCAAATTTCAGGAGACTGCAGTCAGCTATATTTTCGGGTACTGAGAAGCCCTAGACGCAGAGCAGTGGTTAATCGACGCAACTAATCTCCTTGAAGCAGCCCGGATTCCTGATGAGAACAAGATAAAAGTAGCCAAGATACAACTGAAAGATGTGACCAGAACCTGGTGGCTAGCTGAAGAAGCGAGACTAGAGAAGCCCATCTCTTGGGACCAATTCTCGAAGAGTTTCTACGAGAGGTTCTTCCCTACAATGACTCAGAAGGAGATAGAAGAACAGTTATTAAGCTGCAATAATAAAATCGATCTGTGGATGAGTACGTTGCAGAATTTCTAAGACTTAGCGAGTTTGCACCCTATATGGTGGCCAACAAGGAGAACTGAGCTAGCAGATTTCAACAAAGTCTGAAGATGGACATTCAGATGCTCCTCATACCCAGCAACTGAAGACATATTCCTCACCATAGCCCGAGATGTAGAGTGGAGACTGGAAAAGAAAAACAGGAGTCAAAAGCTGGGTGAGTCAGTGAAGCAGATATTTCGGCAGATGGATGGAGAGGACTCAGTCAGACCTATTGATGTCCCGCTGCTATATGTCCATGCCAACCTCTACTCAGTAGACGATATGCGAGTATTGCCTGAAGTCTGGACTCACAGCGCAACTGTTGCATGGCTAATAGGTTATGTTTGGTATGTGGATTTGGGAAACATTTGATGGGTGATTGTCCATTCAGGGAGAAAAGGAATGTCGTACTGGTTCAGTTAGCACTTCCAGCACCGCGAGTGAGGAGGAACCCATAATCTACTAGTAGAAGAGCTCAACTTCCTCCTGAGCAGCAAGGAAATAGTCAGGCCTATAAAGGAGCAAGAGTTGGAGCACATGGCAGAAGAAGCCCGGCTTAACATTTGACCGTAGAAGAAGCTGAAGCATCAGGAATAGTGGCAGGATGTGGTGCTTAATACTATGAGCAAGAACCCTGATGATGTCACCGATGACCGTTATCCCTATCTTTTCGCGTTCTGAGTTGGTAATCTTTCCATATCATCCCCACTTTATCATACTATCATCGTTAACCTGATCTTTTCTGTGTTCGTCTCCTCCTTATCAAAATTTAGAGGACAAATCCCCAACTTAAAAGATTATGTTGGCCCAAAGGCTTTCCACCCTAGTTTTGATGATGATTAACTCATGTAGTTATGTTTACTAATATTCTTGTGTTTTCAGTCTCAGATCTTATAACAAGATGTTAGTTTGGTGATAGCTTCAAAAAGAGGTGTTTGGAAGCTTCACAAGTAATTTCAGGGCTCAAGCTTCAAGATCACACATTGCCTAGCCCATGGATGGAGTTTTGCATCGGGTCTACTTGAAGATGGAGATCGTCAAGAAGACTTAGGTATCCATAGTTTAGATAGTGTGTTTAGATCCATTTGTAAAGCTTAGTATAGTTGATATGCTCAAGTGCACAAACACACACGGTTTATGATTGGTTTTCGGTTTTCATGAATAGTTGATCAAAACAAGTTTAATTGATATATGTATAGTTGTTTCATTCTATACATGCATGCTTAACTTTTAAACAAACTTATTTTGACTTTCCTATTCATGTATTGAAAAATTCAAGTTTGATAAATATACATGTTTTGATTTTTGGTAAAATGATAAGACACAAAAATAGTTCAAATTGCTTGATAATTGAGTTGAAATTTTTATCACATGTTCATATATCAATGCAAAATGATAAAACTATTTTTGGGTATTTTTACAAGACTTAAAAGAATTTTTAGAAATATTTTAACATGTGTTTTCTGTCCCAGAACAATGGCTGACAGGCCAGGACGGCTGACCGCACGGGTCGACCGTACCAAGGGCCGGTCGACCCTTGCGGTCGACCGACGTGCACAAGCCTGTGCACGTTTGGCAGACACGGGGACGGTCGGCCGGGCGGCCGACCGGACTCTAGAGCAGTGCTCTCTGTTTCTTTGGGTTGACCGGGCGGTCGACCGGGTTGCCCCAAGGGTCACATTTCTGACCGTTGGCGGTCGGCCAGGCGGCCGACCGGTAGCCTGTCAGGCTGCCAGATCAGCCTAACGGCTAGTTTTCTGTTGGGCCTATATAAACCCCATTTCTTTAGGGTTTTGGCTAAGGTTTTTACAAGAGAAAAAATTACAGTTTCCCCAGAGTTTAAAACAAGTTTCAAAAGTGTTTTTGGGCTTTAAACTTCCAATCTTATTTGTTTTAGGTTTTTGGAAAAATCAAAGAAAAGAGAATTTTGGGAGATTTGTCTTGGCTTTCATTTTCTATCTGTTACAAGAGTTTTCCCAAGTATTTTTCTTTGAGTTTTTGTTTTCCAAATACCTAGTTTTCCACTTGAGCTATATCTTCTATCCTAATCTATTAGGATCTTTTGTTTTATGGAAAAAGATTGTTTGAGGTTGTTGAGCCTCTAAGTTGTAAACCCTCCTTGCTTTGTGTATCCCTCTTTGGTAGAGGTTGATCGGAGTGGTATTGGTTTGCTCCCTCTTCGGTAGAGGTTGAGGTTTGTGTTTGCTCCCTCTTTGGTAGAGGTTGAGGCTTGTGGTTTGCTCCCTCTAGTGAGAGGTGGAGATTTGTTATGTAACCCTCTTCGGTAGAGGTGATGGTTGTTGTTTGGCTACGGGCCTACCCCTCGGTTGTGAGGCGGTGTTTGAGAGAGGAGTTCGGTACTCCCTTTGTTGTAACAAATCCTCTTCGGTAGAGGTTCCCTCGGTGGGAGATAGTGGATTGGAAATCCTTCACGGTGGTGAAGGCGGGGATGTAGAGCTAGGTGCTCGAACCTCGAAACATATCCGTGTGTTTGCGTTTGATCCAATTTCTCTAACTCTCTCTTGTTTATTATTGCAAAGCATCATTCATATCATATCATCATACTTGCTTGTGTTGCCTTGCATTATTTCATATTGCTATTCAACTTATATGCTTGGCTTGATTGTGTGTGTGCCTCACTTATACTTAACCACAAGAGCTTCACATAGCACCTCAACCCATATCTAGGGGAATCAAGAGGAGTTAGTCCAGAGCCCTTCACGGGGAATTTGGCTACACTTGTGTGTTGTATTAAGTGTGATTGCAAAATTTATTTTAGCTTCCGCATTTAGAGTATTTAGTTTCTAGATTAGCATTTACACCTATTCACCCCCCTCTAGGTGTGCTTTTCAATTGGTATCAGAGCCTACGCTCCTGATATTAGGCTTAACATCCTAGGAGTGAGATCCATTTGGTTGCTAATCTATTATTTGCATTTGCTTGTTTGCACACTCATATAGTTTACCATGGACTTCATGACCCCACCTAGTTTTGACCCTTCCAACATTATTTTTGGAAGTATAGGATGTCCATGTACCTAAAAATCCTAGGCTTGCATGTTTTCCTTGCCTCTACCAAGAGATGTTATCTTGGTGACCGCAATCATATAGGGGCCAATGCACAAGCCCTTGAGGCCATTAGAAGCACATTAAATAAGGAATATCTTATGCTTGCTTCTAACTTTGATTCCGCATTTGCAGTGTGGAATATGTTGACAACCACCACCACCTCCGAGCTTCAATTGCAAATCCAATAAGAAGAGGAATCAAGTGGAGACTCCGAGTCACAATGCTTCATGGTCCAAGGGAATGACTCCCTTGAGGTACATTCAGAACCCCACTTAGATTATGATGATAGTGCTAGTTCTTCATGTGATGATAATATTGATCCCCATGCTTTGAATGAAGAACTATCTATCGTTTGTGAAAAATTGATAGAAAAATATAACATTTTGAAAAAGAAAAGTCTAGGCATTAATAATGAAAATAAAAATTTGATTGCTAGACTTGATATTATTTTGCAAGAGAAAGAGGAGATTGCTAATGAGAGGGACACATTAAAATCTCAACTTGATCTTGCACTAAAAGAAAATAATTTTTAAAATCTAAAAATGATTCCCATGATCTTTTGAAGAAAAATGAAAACTTGTCTTCAAAAATAGATTTTGTTTTAAAGGAGAATGTTGCTTTGAAAAATAAAATAATTTCTATTTCAAATGATTTGAATGTTTGTTTAAAGAAGAATGATTGTTTACAAAATAAGATTGATGCACATGTTTGCCATGCTAGGGTAGTATCACACACTTTACCTATTGCATGTGCCACCTCTTCTTTAATTGAAAAAGATATATCCATGCTTAAGAAGAGTGTTGATTGTTTGGGCTCCACTTTGAGCCAATGTGTTGTTGGGCATACACGCTTGGAATCTTTGTTTCGAAAGAAATAAGTTCCATCTTTTCATGCACACCCTCCACAGCATACACATGCTCCTCACGGACACACCCATCACATGTATGCTCATGTGTACACTTGTACACATTGTGGACGTAAGGGCCACCTTGTTAAATTTTGTTTTGATCGTATACATGATGTAAATTTAGCAACTAAATTTATTTGGGTTAGAGAAGGTACTAACCCTCATGGACCCAAAAAGATATGGGTACCAAAGACCACCCCTCCTTTATTTGATGTAGGTGTGGGCTCTCACATGATGTGAGAGTAGCGGTACCTTGGAGTGGATGCGTTCCGAGCTTCATGAAAATCTTTTGGATGCATCACTTTCAAGGGAAGTTTGGTGGGAGGACCACCTTGGTTTGGAGAACTAGAGCGGTGCCCTCATTAGTTTTGGTATCGAATCTCTAACTCCTTATGTTTTCATGCTTTTCATATTTATCTTTCATAGCATGTTTTGATGTTTGTTGATTACTATGAAAATGTCATGCTTATTAGATTAGTGATATGCATGTTTAGTTATTTTGAGACACCCATGTTTAATATGGATAAATTCTTTTGTGTTCTCACTATTTGGTTGCTATTGCGTATATCATAGTTCTAATAACATGTGGATATCATAATAATCATGTTTATGTTTATCATGATGATTTTTATCGTGTTTTGATGCTTCATGTTAAGATTACTTGTTTAGATGTTAGTTTTCATTAAAACTAGGTGTATACTTGTGCATATAGTGGGCCACAAATAAATCTATATATGTTTGAGCTTGAATGCTTATTTGAACCCATTAGATGTGCTAGTATAGTCTAGTTTTGATGATTCATCCATTTTAAACTTGTATTCCTATTTTTGGATTTGTTTTATGAGTTTTCATTTCATGTATATGTTTATTTTGCCAAACTTTAAGATATACATGTATACCCTTTGAGTCATTTGCCTTTCATGCAAATATATATATATGGACTCAATTGTGTTTAGGGATATGTATGTATACTTATTGTGTTGACAATTCATACATATACTTTGAAATGAAAATTGTTTTGGTGAAAATTTAGTTTTTCTTGATTTCGTGTTTATTTGTTTAACTTCATGTATATGTCTATTTTATCAAAATTATTATTATACATATACATCCTTTTTGAGCCACGTGCCTTAATGCATATATTTTGTGGACTCGTTGTGTTTTGGATATGTATGTATGCTATAGTTTGTATAAGACATACATATACCTTGAAGATTAAATAATTTTGATGATTTTCATTGTTTCAAGGAATTTTGAGCATAATTGGAAATTTCATAATGCCATGTCACACATTACTTGTACACTCACCATTTTTTAAATATTTCTCATGAGTATGTTTTCATGAGCATGTATGGACTTTATTGAATATTGAGTGTTTTTAAGTGCTATGTGATTTACATGTGTTTTATGAAAATTATTTTTAGTTTATTCCTTGCTTGAAGGATTTCGTACTAGTTAACAAAATTTTCATTTTAACTAGTTCGTATTCTTCATTTTGATATGAGTTATACCATGCTTTTATTATTATGTCAATTGGTATCATTGAACTCTTTCAATTGGTATCAATCTTGATTCTTTTTGTATACTCATATGTGTTTATGTATGTATGCTTTCATTTCAATGGTATCAATGTCTATTGGTATCTATTTTTTTCATACATATATGTTTTATTTGTGCCTACTATATTCCTATATCTTAGAGCACAAATATTTGTTTATGCTAAGCTTGAAAACCTTAATCCTATTTCAATTGATTAATTTTTGATTGGTATCAAGCCTACGCATTGTTTTAGTTTGTATTTCATAAGGGGGAGAAAATTTGACTTTCATATTTCAATTGGTATTTAATTTCCACTCCCACACTTTATGATTGGAAATTGATGTTTATTTTAAGCATATGATATCACAATCAAAATTGTTTATATGGCTTAAAAAGAAAAATATTCTCTTTTTGATATCAAGATGTTTGTTTGAATGTTTTAAATTGGTAAATCAAAATTTGATTTTAAAAAAAAATTTATTGTTTTGATTTTGTTTTTACCCCTGTGTTGATGATTGACAAAAAGGGGGAGAATTATTTGAGAGTTTAACATGCATATAAAACTCATAATCTTTCTCTATGCATGATTGGTACATGTTTTTATATATGCATATTTGTGTTTTGCATATATTAAGTTTAATTGTTTAATTTTAATTGGTCTCTAGAGCATGTTCTGTTTTGAATATTTCATTTGGTATCTAGAGCATCTTGTTTATGCATTGTCATTCATGCATATTATGTTTATTTGTTTTATGCATGAGTTAAGAGGGAGCTTCTTTGAAGCTTAACTTTAATCCATGCATATATAACTCCATGAGTTTTGTCATCATCAAAAAGGGGGAGATTGTTGGCCCAAAGGCTTTCCACCCTATTTTTGATGATGATTAACTCATGTAGTTATGTTTACTAATATTCTTGTGTTTTCAGTCTCAGATCTTATAACAAGATGTTAGTTTGGTGATACCTTCAACAAGAGGTGTTTGGAAGCTTCACAAGTAATTTCAGGGCTCAAGTTTCAAGATCACACATTGCCTAGCCCATGGATGAGTTTTGGATCGGGTCTACTTGAAGATGGAGATCGTCAAGAAGACTTAGGTATCCATAGTTTAGATAGTGTGTTTAGATCCATTTGTAAAGCTTAGTATAGTTGATATGCTCAAGTGCACAAACACACACGGTTTATGATTGGTTTTCGGTTTTCATGAATAGTTGATCAAAACAAGTTTAATTGATATATGTATAGTTGTTTCATTCTATACATGCATGCTTAACTTTTAAACAAACTTATTTTGACTTTCCTATTCATGTATTGAAAAATTCAAGCTTGATAAAAATACATGTTTTGGTTTTTGGTAAAAATGATAAGACACAAAAATAGTTCAAATTGCTTGATAATTGAGTTGAAATTTTTATCACAGTTCATATATCAATGCAAAATGATAAAACTATTTTTGGGTATTTTTACAAGACTTAAAAGAATTTTTAGAAATATTTTAACATGTGTTTTCTGTCCCAGAACAGTGGCTGACAGGCCAGGACGGCCGACCGCACGGGTCGACCGTACCAAGGGCAGGTCGACCCTTGCGGTCGACCGACGTGCACAAGCCTGTGCACGTTTGGCAGACACAGGGACGGTCGGCCGGGCGGCCGACCGGACCTGAGAGCAGTGCTCTCTGTTTCTTTGGTCGACCGGGCGGTCGACCGGGTTGCCCCAACGGTCACATTTCTGACCGTTGGCGGTCGGCCGGGCCGGCCGACCGGTAGCCTGTCAGGCTGCCAGATCAGCCTAACGGCTAGTTTTCTGTTGGGCCTATATAAAACCCATTTCTTTAGGGTTTTGGCTAAGGTTTTTACAAGAGAAAAATTACAGTTTCCCCAGAGTTTAAAACAAGTTTTCAAAAGTGTTTTTGGGCTTTAAACTTCCAATCTTATTTGTTTTAGGTTTTTGAAAAAATCAAAGAAAAGAGAATTTTGGGAGATTTGTCTTGACTTTCATTTTCTATCTGTTACAAGAGTTTTCCCAAGTATTTTTCTTTGAGTTTTTGTTTTCCAAACACCTAGTTTTCCACTTGAGCTATATCTTCTATCCTAATCTATTAGGATCTTTTGTTTTGTGGAAAAAGATTGTTTGAGGTTGTTGAGCCTCTAAGTTGTAAACCCTCCTTGCTTTGTGTATCCTTCTTTGGTAGAGGTTGATCGGAGTGTATTGGTTTGCTCCCTCTTCGGTAGAGGTTGAGGTTTGTGTTTGCTCCCTCTTTGGTAGAGGTTGAGGCTTGTGATTTGCTCCTCTAGTGAGAAGTGGAGATTGGTTGTAACCCTCTTCGGTAGAGGTGTTGGTTGTTGTTTGGCTACGGGCCTACCCTCGGTTGTGAGGCGGTGTTTGAGAGAGGAGTTCGGTACTCCCTTTGTTGTAACAAATCCTCTTCGGTAGAGGTTCCCTCGGTGGGAGATAGTGGATTGGAAATCCTTCACGGTGGTGAAGGCGGGGATGTAGAGCTAAGTGCTCGAACCTCGAAACATATCCGTGTGTTTGCGTTTGATCCAATTTCTCTAATTCTCTCTCTTGTTTATTAGTGCAAAGCATCATTCATATCATATCATCATACTTGCTTGTGTTGCCTTGCATTATTTCATATTGCTATTCATCCTTATATGCTTGGCTTGATTGTGTGTGTGCCTCACTTATACTTAACCACAAGAGCTTCACATAGCACCTCAACCCATATCTAGGGGAATCAAGAGGAGTTAGTTCAGAGCCCTTCACGGGGAATTCGGCTACACTTGTATGTTGTATTAAGTGTGATTGCAAAATTTGTTTTAGCTTCCGCATTTAGAGTATTTAGTTTCTAGATTAGCATTTACACCTATTCACCCCCCCTCTAGGTGTGCTTTTCAGATTAGATAGTGTTGATATGCTCAAGTTCACACACTCAAGTTTTCAGTTTATTGGTTTTTTGTTTTCGGTTTAACCGGTATTGGATTTCATGTCAAAAGCATAGATAGATATCTTTACATGTATATTGGATTTTATCCATATACAATACGCTTATATCATGTTTTTGTATTTACATGAATTTTGGAGAAATTGGTTTTCCATTTCAAAAATCCAAGTTTTGGAAAACACCGGTTTTGGTTTAAGGCTAAATTTTCATATCACAAAAATAGTTCAAATAGTTTATAATATGTGTTGAATTTTAGTCACACGTGTTTGTATTCAAAGATATTACAAGAACTTATTTTTGTAGAATTTATGTGATTTTATGGGATTTAATTGGTATTAAACAACTATGTTTTAAAGTCCCAGAATTTCCCAGCCAGACTACTGGCAGTCGACCGGGCCGGTCGACTGGACCAGGAGTCGGTCGACCGACACGGTCGACCGATGTGCATGGGACGTACACAAAGGCCAGCCACTTCGGCCGGTCGACCGGGCGGTCGACTGACTGAAAGCACCCCCACTCTCGGGTGGGGGCCGGTCGACCGTTGGCTTTGGCCCAGTCGACCGGGTGGTCGACCTGAAGGGCATTTCTGCCCTTTCCTGGCTGCCAACAGGCAGAATTTTGGAGGATTATAAATAGCCCCCTCCTTGGCTGTTTTCACTAAGAATTTCAAGAGCAAAAATTCTAATCTTCTTAAGTGTTTTAGCATCAAGTTTTAAAAGAGTTTTGGGTTAAAAGATTTTATCTTTATTTGTTTTTAAAGGGTTGAAAAAAATCAAGAAAAGAAGAAGCCTTTAGGAGTTGTTTTGATCTTCATTTATATTTCAATGTAGAGTTTTCCCAAGAGTTTTTCTTTGTGATTTTGATTTCCAAACTCTTTATTTTCTCACGCTTGAGCTATCCATCTATCCTATTTATTAGGATCTTATTTTGTGAGGAAAATTGGTTTGTGGCCTTTAAGATCACCAAGAGTTGTAACCTTCTTTGTATTTGTGTTATCCCTCTAGTGAGAGGGATTATGGAGGTTTTGTTGGTATCCCTTTAAGTGTAGAGGTGATTGAGGTTGTTATTTGGTTTTGTGTCTTGTCCCTCTAGTGAGAGGTGATTGTGTTGGCTTTGTGTCTATCCCTCTATTGAGAGGTTGATTCTTGTGTGGCTTAGTGCCTTGCCTCTTGTGTAAAGGTTGTTGTTGGTTGAGAGAGGAGTTGTATACT
Source organism: Agave tequilana (assembly GCA_038442645.1). Taxonomy (NCBI): domain Eukaryota; kingdom Viridiplantae; phylum Streptophyta; class Magnoliopsida; order Asparagales; family Asparagaceae; genus Agave; species Agave tequilana. Next base: position 162,894 of record JAVJIF010009251.1, on the reverse strand, counting down.
CTAAAGTTGTATTACCCAAATTCTCAGTGGAGGTTCCCTGTATGGGAAGTCTTGTGACGATTTAGTAGAAATCCTTCTGTGTGAAGGCAGGGATGTAGAGCAGTGGCTCGAACCTCGAAACATATCTCGGTATTTGCGATTGATCCACTATCTCTAAACTCTCTCTTATTTACCTTACATTGTATCATATTCATATCTTATAAGCTTGGTATTGTTTGTGTGCCTCACTTGTATTGAACCAAGAGAGCTTTACATAGTATCTCAACTCTTATTTAGAGGAATTCAGAGGAGACAGTCCAGAGCCCTTCACCAGAAATTCGGCTACACTTTTTGGTTACACTAAGTGTGTTGCAATTTGTTTTTAATTCTGCATTATTTGTTATTAGATTAGCCATACACCTATTCACCCCCTTTAGGTGTACTTACAATTGGTATCAGAGCCTACGCTCCTGATATTAGGTTTAACCACCTGGGAGTGAGATCTTGATTTGCTAATCTACATTTGCATTTGCACACATATAGTTTATACACTCATGGATTTCATGACCCCTACTATGTTTGATGTTTCTAACATCGATGTATGAAAGATTAGGACGAGTGCTTATCTTAAAGCCCTAGGTTTGCATGTTTTTCTTGCCGCTACCAAGAAATCCTATCTTGGTAATAACGAGCATATAGAGGACAATGCACAAGCCCTAGAGGCACTTAGATGCAAAAAATATTTGTGTATGGTTTCTCATTGTGATTCTACTTTTGTAGTGTGAAACACTTTGACCTCTCCCAAGTTACAAACGACGAAATATGTGGAGGAGGAATCTAGTGGAGATGAGTCGACCAACCTTGCTACATGGTCCAAGGGAATGACTCCCTTGAGGTAAACTCGAACACTCAACTAGATGATACTACTAGCTCTTCTAGTGATGATTATGATGGTATGGATGTCGATACTTTGAATGAAAAGCTTTCTATTGTTTGTGAAAACTTATTAGAAAAATACAAGTTTTAAAAAGAAAAGTCTTAAAATGAAAGAAGAAAATAAGGATTTATTCTCAAAACTTGATCTGACTTTGCAAGAGAAGGTTGAGATTTCAAACGAAAGTGACTCATTGAAATCCCAACTTGAACTTGCACTTGCACTTAATGAAAACAAAATTTTGAAAAACAAAAATGATTGTAATGATGTTTTGAAGAATAATGAGATTTTATCTTCAAAACTTGATATTGCTTTAAAAGAGAATGAATCTTTGAAAAATAAAATTGCTTCTATTTCAAAAGAATTAGATTTGGTTTCAAAGAAAAATAAATCTTTGAAAAATGATTTGTCTTCACATGTTTGCCATATTGATATTGCTTCACCATTTAGTGTTTCAATTGCATGCACCTCTTTGTCTTCAAGTGTTAAAAATGATATTTGTGTATTGAAGAAAAGTGTTGATTGTTTGGGCTCCACTTTGAACCAATGTGCCATGAACCACACACAGTTAGAATTCATGTTTCGAAAGAAACAAGTTTCACATATACATGCACACAAACCACGGCATACACATGCTCATCATGCTCACACACATGATTCAAAGTATACTCATGTGTACACTTGTACACATTGTGGACGTAAGGGCCACCTTGCAAAATTTTGTTATGATAGAGTAAATAATTTAAATTTTGCAAGTAGATTTGTTTGGGTTAGAAAAGGTACTAACCCTCATGGACCCAATAAGGTATGGGTATCAAAATTCACTCCTATTTTATTTGATGCAGGTGTGGGCTCTCACTTGATGTGAGGGCATTGGTACCTTGATGGTGGATGTTTTTGTGCTTGATGGACACTATTTTGGATGCATCACCTTCAAGAATGTATGGTGGGAGGACCACCATGGTTTAAAAATCTAGAGATAAGCCCTATTGGTTTTGGTAACTGTCTCTAACTCCCATTTAGTTTACATGCTTTCATATTGTTGATTTTTAGCATGTTCTAGTTTTTCATGATTATTATGTTAAATGCCATGATAATTAGACTTGTGATATACATATATAGTATTTTAGATACACTCATGTTTATATGGATTGACATCTTTTGTGTTCCCACCATAGTTTAGCTATTGTGTATACCCTAGTTCTAAAACATGTGCATTTATATAACGATCATATTGGTTTATGTTTCGTCTTATGCTTCATGTTTTGATTATATGTTTAGATGTAGTTTTCATTAAAACTTGTGTCAATACTTGTACAACTAGTGAGCCACAAATAGATTATTATATGTTTGTACTTAATTGCTCATTTGTACCCATTAAATATACTAGTATAACCTTGTTTTGATGATTCTTGCATTTCAACTTGTATTCCCTATTTTGTGCAAGTTTTTCATGATAATATGTTTAGCTTCATGTATATGTCAATTTTGTCAAAACTTTAGATATATATGTATACCCTTGAGTCACTTGCTTTTCATACAAATTCTATTATGGACTTATTTGTGTTTGGGATATGTATGTATACTTTTAGTTTTAACTAAACATACATATACGTTGAAGTTAGTATTGTTTTAATGAAAATTAAATTTTGATGATTTTTATGTTTTTGAGAAGGAATTTTATATGAGCTTCATTGCCTATTTTCATGATTATGCTTTTCACATGATTCTTGTACACTCACATTATTTTGAGTTTACTCATTACTTTGTTTTATGAGTACCTTGTTGAGCTTTATATATCTTGAATGTCTATTTTGTGTAAAATACATGTTTCATGAAATATATGATTGGTTTCATGTTTTTGAAGAATCTATAACTAGTTATTTAAAAATCATTTAAAATAGTTCATATTCTTCATTTGGTAGAGTTTTCAAATTTGTTACTTTATTTTCAAATCCTATTTTTGAAAACCCCTACCATCTAAGGGTGGATGGATGGGCGACCAAGCCTTGTATACTCAAATTGAAAATTTTATTTAAACATGTACATGAATAGGGTGGTAGGTATGAGTTATACAATTAATCCTGTCATATTTTCAATTAGTATCACAATTGATATTTTTTATGATTGTATACTCATATTTGTGTTTTCTATATATGTATATATGCCTCAAACTTCAAATAGTATCAACTTCGATTGATATTTTCATTCTCATACATATATGATTTGATTGTGCTTACTATATCTTTATATCTTAAAGCTCAAATTATGTTATGTTAAGCTTGATTTAGTTCTTAATGATAATTATTTTTTAATTGGTATCTTATACAAGCTTATGCATTATTTTCATTAGTTTTTCATAAAGGGGGAGAAAAATTCATGTTTTACCTTCTAATACGTTTTGTTTTCAATTGGTATCTTACTCCATTCATTATGTTGAAAAATGATATTATTCAATTGATATCTTACTTTTCAATTGGTATCTTACGCTCCTAATGAAAAATATTTTCAATGGATATATGCTAATATTTTCAATATTGGTATCATGAATCTTAAATTGATATTATTCACTATTTGGTATCTCTATTACAAAATGATTTTAGTGTTTGACCAAAAAAGTTGGTCCGTGTTTTTCTATTGGTATCATGCTTCATTTTAAATTAGTCTCTATATTGAGATAAGTTGTGTTTACCCAAAAATTTGGTTTTTACTTTCAATTGGTATCAAAACTTACAATATAAATATACTTACAATTGGTATTAAAATTATAAAATATTTTCAATTGGTATTAACATTTACAATTGGTATCAAGATTTACAATATACATATATTTCAATTGGTATAAAAACACACATTCTTTCATTCCCTATTGGTATCAAAACTTTACAAGATATTTTCCATTGGTATCTTTTGGTATCTTAAAAATTTTGTTTATTTTCAATTGGTATTATAAATTGGTATCACAGTGTTTTGATAATTATTGCTTATATGCAAGGGAAGCTCAACATCTTCTCTATATATAGATTCATGTTGAGTGTATCTCATATTGAAGAGCTTGACCGTTTTTCTCTATGTCCTACGTGTGTGTAGGGGGAACTTCACATCTCCTTTTATATATTGTATATTATGCGTTATGTGATTATGGTTTAGTCATCTCTTTTTCATGTAATGCATGTATGCAGAGGGAGTTAACTTTATGTCTCTCCTCTTCATGAATGTATATAGCATATATAACTTTATTGTTTAATTTATGCAAAAAGGGGGAGAAATATTATTTATGCCCTTTATTATTTGTTTTGAGTTTTTATTAATGCCCCTTTGTTGATGAATTGATAAAAAGGGGGAGAGATATTTTGGAGTTTTATATGCATGTTTAACAAGGGAGAGAAGTATTTTTATGCATGTTTATTTTATTTTCTTGTTTTATATATGAATTGACAAAATGGGCGAGAAAAGAATTTTGAGCCTTTTACATATGCATGTTTATTTCATATATGTTTTGTTTATGCAAAAAAAAAAGGAGAAGTATTCTTCATTTATGCATATTTGTATTAAGCATTCATTGCATATCTTTATGTTCATTGCTATGCATGAGTTAAGGGGAAGCTTCTATGAAGCTTAACTTTAATCCATGCATATATAACTCCATGAGTTTTGTCATTATCAAAAAGGGGAAGATTGTTGGCCTAAAGGCCTTTCACGCTAGTTTTGATGATGATTAACTCATGTAGTTATAGTTTACTAATAATCTTGTGATATTTAATTTTGAAGATATTAGTAGGTGTTTAGCTTCAACAAAGGAGTTTTGAAGCTTACACATGTTGATTCAAGAGCTCGCGCGTCAAGATCGCATCTAGCACTCGGTTGGAGGCAAGCTCATTAGATCGTATTTGGATCGAGTCGACTTGGGAGGAGTTCTACAAGAAAACTTTAGTTTGTGTTTAGATTGTTTAGATCTTGTGTAAAGATTAGATAGTGTTGATATGCTCAAGTTCACACACAAAAGTTTTCAGTTTATTGGTTTTTGGTTTTCGGTTTAACCGGTATTGGATTTCATGTCAAAAACATAGATAAATATCTTTACATATACAATATGCTTCAAAGTCGTTTCAATATCATGTTTTTGTATTTATATGAGTTTTAGAGAAAACGGTTTTCCATTTCAAAAATTCAAGTTTTGGAAAATATCGATTTTGGTTTAAGGTAAAATTTCCACATCAGAAAAATAGTTCAAATAGTTTATAATATGTGTTGAATTTTAGTCACACATGTTTATATTTCAAAGAAATTATAAGAACTTATTGTTGGCCCAGAGGCCTTCCACTCTAGTTTTAATGATGATTAACTCATGTAGTTATGTTTACTAATATTCTTGTGATGTTTAGTTTCAGATACTTAACCAAGATATTAATAGGTGATTTGCTTCAACAAAGGTGTTTTGGAGCATTCACATGGTGATTCAAGAGCCCGAGCGACAAAGTTATATCTAGCACTCGTTGGAGTCAAGCTCGTGGATCACGGTTTGGATCGAGTCGGCTTGAAGACGGAGTTCGTCAAGAAGACTTCGGTACATAGTTTAGTTTATGTTTTTAGATCATTTGTAAAGACTAGATAGTGTGATATGCTCAAGTTCACAACACACACACTTGTTTCTAGTTTCATGTTTATTGGTTTTCGGTTTTTGGTTTAACCAATCTTGGTTTTCATGAATAGATAGAATCAAAACAAGTTTACATAGTTTAATGTATATTAGATTTGTTCTATATACATGTATGCTTCATATCTTAGACAAACTTATTTTGATATGCCTATTCATGTGTTTGGAGTCTTGTGTTTTAACAAAACATATTTTCGGATTTAATATCAAAAACATTGATATATATCTTTATATGTATATTGGAGTATATACATATACTACATGCCTAAAAGTTGTTTCAATATCATGTTTTTGTATTTGGATGAGTTTTGGACAAAACGAATTTTCAATTCAAAAATCTAAGTTTTGGAAAATACGAATTTTGGTTTTCGGCAAAATTTCCATAACACAAAAATGATTCAAATTGTTTGAAATTTGTGTTGAAAATTTTCACACATGTTTGTATATCAATGTATTATACTGAACTTATTTTTATAGATTTTTAGAGAATTTTATGGGATTTATTTTGTATTTAAAAACAAGTTTTTCAGTCCTTTATTAAGCCCTGCCAGGCTCTGGCAGTCGACCGGGACGGTCGACCGGACCGGTCGACCGACTTGCACAAGAGTGTGCACGTTGACCTGCCGCTTGGGCCGGTCGACCGGGCGGTCGACCGACTGCAAGTGCCCCACTCTCGGGTGGGGGCGGTCGACCGGACGGTCGACCGTGAGGCTTGGCACGGTCGACCGGGCTGTCGATCGGCCAGAGAGCAATCTGCTCTCTGGATTGGCACGGTCGACCGGGCGGTCGACCGTCAGGCTCAACGGTTAGAAATTTGACCGTTGGCCGGTCGACCGGCCGGTCGATCGGAAGGCCAATTCTGGCCTAGTCAGCAGCCAACGGCAAGTTTTTTAAAAGGGGATATAAATACCTCATTTGAGGGCTGATTTGGTTAAGATTTTGAAGAGCAAAAATTCTCCTATCTACAAGTGTTTTATACAAGTTTTAAAAAGAGTTTTAGAGCTTCAAGGATTTGATTTTCAATTGTTTTTAAAGTGTTTTTATTTCAAAGAAAATAGTCTTTTGGGAATTTGTTTTTGGTCTAAAAATTCTATATCTATTTGGAGATTTTCCCAAGTGATTTTCTTTGTTCAAAACACTTTGTTTTCCACACTTGAGCTATATCATTCTATCCTCTCTATAGTATCTTTGTTTTTGTGAAAAAGAATTGGTTTGTGGTCTTTTGATCACTAAGTTGTAAACCCTCCTTACTTGTGTTATCCCTCTTGTGTAGAGGTTAATTTTGGAGAGGTGGTTGGCTCCCTCTAGTGAGAGGTGGAGATTGGTGTTTGGCTCCCTCTAGTGAGAGGTGGAGTTTGTGGTTGAATCCCTTAAGTGTGAGGTGATTGTTTTGTATTGGCTGAGTGCCTACCCCTCTTGTGTGAGGTGGTGTTTGTTGTGGCTTTGTGCCTAGCCTCTAAGTGTAGAGGTTGTTTTGGTTGAGATAGGAGTTGTGTACTCCATATTGTATTTGCCCCAAATCCTCGTGGAGGTTCCCTGTGTGGGAGTCCTGTGTGGACAAGTGGATTGGAAATCCTTCTGTGTGAAGGCGGGGACGTAGAGCTGTGTGCTCGAACCTCGAAACATATTCGTGTGTTGCGTTTGATCGATTGACTCTTACTCTCTCTCTCTACTATTGTGCCTTGCATCATTCATATTGTCATACATAAATTATATGCTTAGCTTGTTTGTGTGTGCCTCACTTGTGCTTAACCACGAGAGCTTCATATAGCGCCTCAACTCTTATTCAGAGGAATCAAGAGGAGTTAGTCCAGAGCCCTTCACCGGGAATTCGGCTACACTCGTTGGTTGCATTAAGTGTAGTTGCAATTAAGTTTTAATTTCCGCATTTAGTTCATTAGATTAGCAGTACACCTATTCACCCCCTCTAGGTGCACTTTCAATTGGTATCAGAGCCTACGCTCCTGATATTTGGTTTAACCACCTAGGAGTGTGATCTTGGTTAGCTAATCTACATTTGTATTTGCTTTTGCACACATATAGTTTGCACTCATGGATAGCCCTCCCATGTTTGATTTCTCTAGACTAAACATATGGAAGGTTCTTATGAGTTGTCATTTAAAAGTCCTAGGCTTGCATGTTTACCTTACCATCACTAAGGAATCCTACCCTAAAGATAGCAAGCATATAGAGGCCAATGTAATAGCCCTAAAGGCACTTAGAGCATCTCTTCATAAAGATTAATTACATGTGTTTTCTCACTATGATTCGGCTTTTGCAGTATGGAGCATTTTGACTTCTCCCGAGCTACCAAAGATTATCGATAAAATGAGAAGATCTAGAAGAGACGAGTCCGATGAACGTTGCTTCATGGTCCAAGGGAATAACTCCCTTGAGGTACACTCGGACACTCAATTAGATGCTAGTACTAGTTCCTATTACAATGAGTGTTTAGAGGCACAAGTCATGAATGATGAACTTGCTAAAAATTGTGAAAATTTGATTTCAAAATACAAACTTTTGAAAAAGGAAAGTCTTAGTTTAAAAGAAGAAAATAAAAATTTATCTTCTAGACTTGAGATTGTTTTGCAAGAAATGGATGAGATTTCAAGTGATAGTGACTCGCTTAAATCCCAACTTGATCTTGCACTTAATGAAAATAAAATTTTGAAAAGTAAAAATGATTGTGAATATGTTTTGAAGAAAAATGAGGATTTAACTTCAAAACTTGATTTTGTATTAAAAGAAAATAATTCTTTAAAAATAAAATAAATTTGATTTCACAAGAATTGAAAGATTGTTTAAAGAAAAATGTTTCTTTGAAAAATGATTTAGATACACATGTTTGCCATGCTAGTGTAGCGTCACCATCTAGCTCACATATTGCATGTTCCACTTTATCTTCAAGTATTGAAAATGATATAAATGTTTTGAAGAAAAGTGTTGATTGTTTGGGCTCCACTTTGAGCCAATGTGCCTTGAACCATACACGTTTGGATTCATTGTTTCGAAAGAAACAAGTTCCATCTTTGCATGCACACAAACCACGGCATACACATGCTTCCCACGTTCACTCACACAACACGATGTATGCTCATGTGTACACTTGTACACATTGTGGACGTAAGGGCCACCTTGCTAAGTTTTGCTATGATCGCATACATGATATAAATTTAGCAACTAAATTTGTTTAGGTTAGGAAAGGTGCTAACCCCCATGGACCCAAAAGAGTATGGGTACCAAAGACCACCCCTATTGTTTTTGATGTAGGTGTGGGCTCTCGCATGATGTGAGAGCAATGGTGCCTTGAGGTGGATGCGTTCCGAGCTTAAAAGAGGACTATTTGGATGCATCACTTTCAAGGGGAGTTTGGTAGGAGGACCACCTTGTTTTGGAGACATGAAAGTTGCCCTTATTGGTTTGGTACCGATCTCTAACTCCCATTTATATTTACATGCTTTCATATTATTCATTTTTAGCATGTCTTGATGTTTTATGATTAGTATGTTATATGCCATGAGATTTAGATTAGTGATATACATGTTTAGTTATTTGAGACACCCATGTTTGATATGAATTTATATCTTTGTGTTCTCACATTTGTTTTTAACTAATGTGTATGTCCTAGATCTATGCATGTGCATGTACATAATGATTATATGTATGTTTATAAGTTTTGATTTCTATGCTTCATGTTTTGATTACATGTTTAGATGTTAGTTTTCATTAAAACTTGGATGTATACTTGTACAACTAGTGAGCTACAAATAGACAATTATATGTTTGTACTTGAACGCTCATTTGTACCCATTAGATGTACTAGTATAGTCAAGTTTTGATGATTCATGCATTTGACTTGTATTCCCCATTTTACATGTTTTTCGTGTTTATATATTTAACTTCATGTATATGTCTATTTTTTCTAAACTATTGTCTATACATATACATCCTTGAGCCATTTGCCTTCATGCATATACTTTTGTGGACTCGGTTATGTTTGGATATGTATGTATTCTTTGGTTTGAACATGACATACATATACCTTGAAGATTAAATTGTTTTGATGATTTTCATGTTTTTAAGGAATTTCTTATTGAGCTTGATTGCCTAGTTTCATGATAATGTACTTTACATAACACTTGTACACTCACATTATTTGAGGTTTTCTCATGATCTTATTTTCATGAGTCCTATATGAGCTTTATATCTTTTGAGTGTCAATTGTTGAGTGATTTTCATGTTTCATGAAATTTATTTTTGATTTATTCCTTGCTTGAAGGATTTCGTACTAGTTTACAAATTTTTCTTATAACTAGTTCGTATTCTTCATTTTGGAAGAGTTTTCAATTATGCTAAACTATTTTCAAAGCTATTTTTGAAAACCCTTTCCATTAAAGGGCAGTTGGTTGGGCGACCATGCCTTGTATGCTTCTTATTGAAAATCCTTTTAGACATGTGTATGAAATGGGTGAAAGGTAATATGAGTTATACACTTAATCTTATTGTGTTTTCAATTGGTATCATTAGATCCTTTCAATTGGTATCACTATTTACATTCTTTTTGTATACTCATATATATGTTTTATTTGTGCTTACCATCTCTCTATATCTTTGAGCACAAATTTTGGTTATGCTAAGCTTGATTTCGTTAATGTCTATTTTATTTCAATTGGCTATGTTTCAATTGGTATTTGATACAAGCTTATGCATCATTTTATTTGGTATTTCATAAAGAGGAGAAAAATTTATATTTCACCTTTCAATTGGTTTTGGTATTCTACTCCCACACTTTATGTTAAAATGATATTGATTATTTTGATATCATATGCTTTTAATGAAAAATTACTTTCTATTGGTACTAATCTTTACAAATTGGTATCAAGATTATCTATAAGTTTACTTAAAATTGGTATGTTTTATTGATATCAAAATTTTTGATTTATTTACTTTCAATTGGTATTTACTTACAATTCGTATCAATTGGTATTTAAATCTATGTTTGTTTTATGTACCACATTATGTACTTTCAATTGGTATGTTTTGTTTCATTGATATCATGATGCACTAATTTGATATTTTTTTCTTTCAATTGGTATCAAGAAAGTTTTTGTTTTGATTTCACCCCTTATTGATATTTCTTTTGTTTAAGATAAAAAGGGGAGAATATTGTTTTCTTTGACCCCTTTGTTGATGATTGACAAAAAGGGGGAGAAGTATTTGAGTTTATATGCATGAGTTTAATTACATGTTTATTGTTTAGTGATTATCTTTCCAATTGGTATTAAGAATTTTGTTTTATTGATTGGTATCAAGAGGTCTTGATTGATATCAAGAGCTTAAGTTTTTTTTTGAATTGATTGGTATCAAGAGCTTAAGTTTTTTATTGAAATTTTTATTGGTATCAAGAGCTTCAGAACATGTTTATTTTAAAAAAAAAGGAAAAAGAATTTATTTTAAAAGTTTGGTATCAAGAGCATGTTCATTCCATTATTTTTTTATGCATATTGATGCATATAATGTTTAGTATTCATTGCATATCTTATTATTTATTACTATGCATGAGTTAAGGGGGAGCTTCTTTGAAGCTTAACTTTAATCCATGCATATATAACTTCATGAGTTTTGTCATCATCAAAAAGGGGAGATTGTTGGCCCAGAGGCCTTCCACTCTAGTTTTGATGATGATTAACTCATGTAGTTATGTTTACTAATATTCTTGTGATGTTTAGTTTCAGATACTTAACCAAGATATTAGTAGGTGATTTGCTTCAACAAAGGTGTTTTGGAACATTCACATGGTGATTCAAGAGCCCGAGCGACAAAGTCATATCTAGCACTCGTTGGAGTCAAGCTCGTGGATCACGGTTTAGATCGAGTCAGCTTGAAGACGGAGTTCGTCAAGAAGACTTCAGTATATAGTTTAGTTTATGTTTTTAGATCCATTTGTAAAGACTAGATAGTGTGATATGCTCAAGTTCACAACACACACACTTGTTTCTAGTTTCATGTTTATTGGTTTTCGGTTTTTGGTTTAACCAATCTTGGTTTTCATGAATAGATAGAATCAAAACAAGTTTACATGGTTTAATATGTATTAGATTTGTTCTATATATATGTATGCTTCATATCTTAGACAAACTTCTTTTGATATGCCTATTCATGTGTTTGGAGTCTTGTGTTTTAACAAAACATATTTTCAGATTTAATATCAAAAACATTGATACATATCTTTATATGTATATTGGAGTATATCCATATACTACATGCCTAAAAGTTGTTTCAATATCATGTTTTTGTATTTGGATGAGTTTTAGACAAAACGAATTTTCAATTCAAAAATTCAAGTTTTGGAAAATACGGATTTTGGTTTTCGGCAAAATTTTCATAACACAAAAATGGTTCAAATTGTTTGAAATTTGTGTTGAAATTTTTCACACATGTTTGTATATCAATGTATTATGTTGAACTTATTTTTGTGGATTTTTAGAGAATTTTATGGGATTTATTTTGTATTTAAAAATCAAGTTTTTCAGTCCTTTATTAAGCCCTGCCAGGCTCTGGCGGTCGACTGGACCGGTCGACCGACGTGCACAAGAGTGTGCATGTTGACCTGCCACTTGGACTGGTCGACCGGGCGGTCGACCGACTGCAAGTGCCCCACTCTCGGGTGGGGGCGGTCGACCGGACGGTCGACCGTGAGGCTTGGCACGGTCGACTGGGCGGTCGACCGGCCAGAGAGCAATCTGCTCTCTGGATTGGCACGATCGATCGGGCGGTCGACCGTCAGGCTCAACGGTCAGAAATTTGACCATTGGCTGGCCGACCGGCCGGTCGACCGGAAGGCCAATTCGGGCCTAGTTAGCAGCCAACGGCTAGTTTTTTAAAAGGGGTTATAAATACCCCATTTGAGGGCTGATTTGGTTAAGATTTTGAAGAGCAAAAATTCTCCTATCTACAAGTGTTTTATACAAGTTTTAAAAAGAGTTTTAGAGCTTCAAGGATTTGATTTTCAATTGTTTTTAAAGTGTTTTTATTTCAAAGAAAATAGTCTTTTGGGAATTTGTTTTTGGTGTAAAAATTCTATATCTATTTGGAGATTTTTCAAGTGATTTTCTTTATTCAAAACACTTTGTTTTCCACACTTGAGCTATATCATTCTATCCTCTCTATAGGATCTTTGTTTTTGTGGAAAAAAATTGGGTTGTGGTCTTTTGATCACTAAGTTGTAAACCCTCCTTACTTGTGTTATCCCTCTTGTGTAGAGGTTGATTTTGGAGAGGTGGTTGGCTCCCTCTAGTGAGAGGTGGAGATTGGTGTTTGGCTCCCTCTAGTGAGAGGTGGAGTTTGTGGTTGAATCCCTCAAGTGTGAGGTGATTGTTTTGTATTGGCTGAGTGCCTACCTCTCTTGTGTGAGGTGGTGTTTGTTGTGGCTTTGTGCCTAGCCTCTAAGTGTAGAGGTTGTTTTGGTTGAGAGAGGAGTTGTGTACTCCATATTGTATTTGCCCCAAATCCTCAGTGGAGGTTCCCTGTGTGGGAGTCCTGTGTGGACAAGTGGATTGGAAATCCTTCTGTGTGAAGGCGGGGACGTAGAGCTGTGTGCTCGAACCTCGAAACATATTCGTGTGTTTGCATTTGATCGATTGACTCTTACTCTCTCTACTATTGTGCCTTGCATCATTCATATTGTCATACATACATTATATGCTTAGCTTGTTTGTGTGTGCCTCACTTGTGCTTGACCATGAGAGCTTCATACAGCGCCTCAACTCTTATTCAGAGGAATCAAGAGGAGTTAGTCCAGAGCCCTTCACTGGGAATTCGGCTACACTCGTTGGTTGCATTAAGTGTAGTTGCAATTAAGTTTTAATTTCCGCATTTAATTCATTAGATTAGCAGTACACCTATTCACCCCCCTCTAGGTGTACTTTCACTTATTTTTGTAGAATTTATGTGATTTTATGGGATTTAATTGGTATTAAACAACTATGTTTTCAAGTCCCAGAATTTCCAGCCAAACTACTGGCGGTCGACCGATGTGCACGGGACTGCACAAAGGCCAGCCACTTCGGCCGGTCGACGGGGCGGTCGACCGACTGAAAGCACCCCACTCTTGGGTGGGGGCCGGTCGACCAGGCGGTCGGCCGTTGGCTTCGGCCCGGTCGACCGGAGGTACAACGGTCATAAAAATGACCATTGGCCGATCGACCGAAAGGGCATTTCTGCCCTTTCCTGGCTGCCAACGGACAGAATTTTGAAAGGTTATAATAGCCCCCTCCTTGGCTGTTTTCACTAAGAATTTCAAGAGCAAAAATTTCAATATTCTTATGTGTTTTAGCAACAAGTTTTGAAAGAGTTTTGGGCTAAAAGATTTTATCTTTATTTGTTTTTAAAGGGTTGGACAAATCAAGAAAAGGAGAAGTCTTTCGGAGTTGTTTTGATCTTCATTTATATTTCAATCTAGAGTTTTTTTTCCAAGAGTTTTTCTTTGTGATTTTGATTTCCAAATTCTTTATTTTCTCACACTTGAGCTATCTATCTATCATATCTATTAGGATCTTGTTTTCTGAGAAAAATTAGTTTGTGATCTTTGAGATCACCAAGAGTTGTAACCTTCTTTGTATTTGTGTTATCCCTCTAGTGAGAGGGATTGTGGAGGTTTTGTTGGTATCCCTCTAAGTGTAGAGGTGATTGAAGTTGTTGTTTGGCTTTGTGCCTTTTCCCTCTAGTGAGAGGTGATTGTGTTGGCTTTGTGCCATTCCTTTATTGAGAGGTTGATTCTTGTGTGGCTTAGTGCCTTACCTCTTGTGTAGAGGTTGTTGTTGGTTGAGAGAGGAGTTGTATACTCCAAAATTGTATTACTCAAATCCTCAGTGGAGGTTCCCTGTGTGAGAAGTCTTGTATGGACGATTTAGTGAAAATCCTTCTATGCGAAGGCGGGGACGTAGAGCAGTGGCTCGAACCTCGAAACATATCTCGGTGTTTGCGATTGATCCACTATCTCTAAACTCTCTCTCTCTTATTTACCTTACATTGCATCATATTCATATCTTATAAGCTTGTATTGTTTGTGTGCCTCACTTTTGTTGAACCAAGAGAGCTTTACATAACACTTCAACTCTTATTTAGAGGAATTCAGAGAAGATAATCCAGAGCCCTTCACCAGGAATTCGGCTACACTCTTTGGATACGCTAAGTGTGTTACAATTTGTTTTTAATTCCGCATTATTTGTCTTGAGATTAGTCATACACCTATTCACCCCCTTCTAGGTGTACTTACACCTCCCCCTGGCCAGCCCTAGCCACCAGGCCCAGCTCCAGCTAGCCCCCGACGCCCCTTCCTCCTCCTCAGTCGCGCCATCACCTGCTTCTCTTCCTCCTACCATCAGCCTATCACCACCTTCTCTCCCCCTCTCGGCCTGGCCACTTTCTCCGGCCAGCCAACCACCACCAGCTAGCCACCTCCCATTCCTACTCCCCTTCTAGCCGCACGTAGCCCATCCCACACCAGCACCCTCACCACCATCTCCCTCTCCTCTTTTCTCTCCTTCGCGCACCCCAGCCTGGCCGACCACCTCCATCAGGCCGCCGGCCACCTCTGGCCGCCCCTCTCCCCCTTTCTGGTCACCATCACCCCTCTCTCCCTCTCCCTGTCTCTTCTTTCTCTCTCTTTCTTTCCTTGTTTCTTTCTCTCTCTTTCCCTCCTTCTCCCTCTTTCTCCTTCTCTCTCCCCCCCATGTTCTCACTCACTCTCTCTCTCTCCCCCCCACCCTCTCTCTATTCTCTCTCTTTCCCAGGTAGCTAAACCTAGCTTCTCGCACTTGCGCGCTAGCTCCGCTGGAGCTCCACCATTAGAGTCTATAGCATCCTGATCGTCGTTTAGGCAAGTACTTCGCTTTTAGCCTCCGGACTCTCTCTAACCTCTGAGCTTTACTAGCTCCGCCAGGTTGGTGAGCTTAGCGCTCAGTGTTTTACTGCTAACTCTGCTGCGAGCTTAGTTTCGCCGCGATCGTTAGTAAGCGTAGTTTCGCCACGAGCATTAGTAAGCGTTTATAAGCTAGCTTCGCCTCGAGCTTTAGCTTCGCCGTAAGTGTAGCTTCATCATGAGCGTTGCTTAACGCTCTATGTGTTATCCCTGCCACCAGTGTTAGCGTCTAGCGATGTGCTAGCTTCGCCGGGAGCCTAGTTCTGCCGTGTGCTGCGAGTTTAGCCTCGCCAGACATGGTCTAGCTTCGCTCCCGCCTGACTATTCAATAGTTTAATTTATTATTATTATTATAGTTATGAAGAGTTTGAAATGGTTTTGTACTATTTCGGCATGATGTTGTAATCATGTATTTACCTGTGTTGTTGTACATCACCCGGTACCATGACACCTGACCTGATAATTACCTGACTCATGATTATCACCTTTACGGGGAGTTGACACCTGCTATCATGTTATACACCCAGAGATTATGTACTCATGTATCAAGCATATTCCTCCATCATAATATTCATGTTAATCCCCGTAAACTGATCATCATGGACCTAAATTTGTAATAATCGAACAACTTATACCGGGATGGAGAAAAATGATGGAATCAATGTGTATGTATTTATAATGGTCAAATGTTGTGCAATTGAAACTTCGGTTCTACCTGAGGGCCACCAAGTGTGCCGGTGGGGTGTACTGGCACCCCTGCTCCAATTTCCATTCCTATTCAGGGCATATAAATAAGACCCTTATTGCTTGGCGGCAGGTTCCGGCTCAGTACCGGATATTGCTAAGGCTGTCGTCCCGGTATGCGCGGGACCCACATAAACATTGCTCGTTAATTCCCCATCAGTTTCCAATAACCAATCTCATCTTACTCATATGTGGATGTACGTGTACTGGGACGCTGGGACACATACCTAGACATACATGTCGAACGAGTAATAATAATATAATAATCTGATTACATTCTACCTGACTTAGCACTGATTTCATGTTACACTGCTTTGTTATGATTGGCTTATGTTATATGTCTTGAGTACATGACACATTACCTGGGACACATGTGTTTGTGTGTGCACGCCACTTGGCTTTATTTTATGCACTCGTTGGGTTACTTTTTGATAACCTGCACCTGCATGTCCAGATCCTGCAGCGGAAGAGAAGTGGATCCATCAGTGGAAGACTAGGCTTTCCTTAAGGAGTAAACAGATCATCAGTAGATCGTTCCTAACCTGGCCCCTTTTACCGGCTCGCGAGAATCTCCTTTTTGCAGCTCGTGAGCATCTTTCAGTATTTTTTCTATTTTGTAAATCATACTCTTGCGCCTTCTGGTAATGTAATACTCATGTAATAATGTCATACTTTGTGATAACTGTGTACTTGCACTATTTTGTTGGAATGTATATCACCACGTGCTTCCGTACTCTGATTCCTCTACTATATTGATGCTTAACGTACATATGCGAGGATATTTTCGCTCTGCGTATGTACGTCACAGTAACGTCCCCATAGCCCGCCTGGCCGGGGCGTTACAAGTTTTGTGAATTCTAGATCCAAACCATGACATCCCAGGGGATTTGCAAAGGAAGATGTGATTATGTGCATAGCTAAAGATCTCGGATCGGTTGCACTGATCAACCGGCGAGACATCGAGAAGTGGAAAAATGTTGCCCTGAAGACGAGACTGTCCCCGTCGCTACCAAATGATACACATCACCACGTCCGAGTCCATTACAAGAAGCTACCTTGATTTGCCTCTTCTATGGAATCATCGGACATGAAGAAGTTGGCTGTAGGTGGCTATCTGATGTGAACCACGCCTTGGAGAACGTTGAGAAGTTGAAGGAAAAGCGTACGCAGCTGTTGAGTTTCCAACACCTCTGATTGGAAGAAACTAATTACAGAGCTCCTCCCTGCCCCCCTCGATCACCCCCGCCCAAGCAATCACCCTCCTCTGTACCTTCGATGAATAGCAAGTCGACGCTACAACCCTGCCGCCGTGCAGCCCTCGCCAAACCCTGCCTTGAGACGGCAGCCGCCAACCCTCCAAATTGTAACCTTAACTCCGCCACTAGCTTCTCGAGTCATGGGTCTCTGTACTCGCACCTAAACCCAAACTAATATAATACTCAACTACCCACAAGACCCAAACTAAGCCCAACCCTCTCTCTGTTTCCAACCAGGCCCCGACCTCGACAACACCAACCTCGACAACCCTCTTCTTCTCGACCCAACCCCCTCTCACTGACTCCTCAATCCGGACACGCTGCTTGAATCAACCCTGAACCCAACCCGCTCCCTTTGTCGAACCTCCCCCACGCCCTGCAACTCCCCTCCCATCCCCAGCAGGCACTGTTGGATATTTATTAAAATATAAAAAAAAGATTAAAATTCTTAATTAAAATACTTGACTTGGTCTCCAACCACTTCTCCACTAATGGGTTATTGTCATACAAAGTGGGGTAAGTTACCATGTTAGTGGGGTTAGTTAGGGGCTAAAGTTTCACTATATAAATACATCAACATCATGAAAGTAAATGGAAGAGGATTAAAAAATGAAAAAAGAATTCTCTCTCTCTTTCTCTTTCCCATATCAAATTTCACCTTCCTCCTTTATTCTGGGCATTGCTTACTGTTCGAGGTCACCTCCCTTCGTGGTCGTGCACGTAAGGGACACCGGCAGAGAGGGGTAGTATCGCTAAGGGGCACATCTGCCTTGGCTGACCGCACGAGGTCGGCGATATGCCTTTTAGCGCAGTGATCACACGCCTTCCCTGAGACCGGTAACATTGTTCATATATTTATTTTATCAAATTATTTGTTATTTTAATTTTGGATGCAAAAAATTCCAACAATCTAAAAGGCATATCGTACTGGCACCATTGATGTTGGTCAAGTTTCTAGAAAAGTACCATCCTACAGGTTGGTTCCTTTCAAGTTTAAAAATGATTATAGCAGTGTGAGAGCATGAGTTACCATGGACTAAGCAGCATGGAGAAGGACATGATGACACATCAAATTCTAAAGTGTATAAAGAAACAAATATAAAACGGGAAAAATATCATGTGTCTGATGCATGTGCTGCATGTGTCCAATATAATACATCTTCATTAACACTCCATTAAATCTGCGTTTGATCCTTGACTTTATTATTTTATTATTAGTTTTTATTTCATGTCTTGCCGGGTGTTAAGGTCTTCTCAATTGGTTGTGGGCTATCTGCAATATACTAGTACCGGCTGAAAGTAATTTGCACCATGGATATGATGCCAATCACTACTCAAGCAACATTGTAGTCTTTATTGTTGACATTCACCATTAGTTTTTGAATTCTCTCCCCTTCAAAGCCTTAAGCCATTATCTTCTTAACCTGGCAACCTTGGGTTACATAAATTATCATGATATTATTGTCTTGCAATATTTAGTTTTAAGATGTCAACCTTTTAGCATTGCATGAAGTAAAGATTGAATTAATTTAACAATATTATAGATCATCATTGCAACAGTTTATTGATTGATGACCTTTTAAGCACATGTTTACACTTGGACACTTGTTTAATCTTTTGTCACCGGATTATACCTTGTATGTAATTTTATGATTCCATATGTGCTTCCAATAATCCAATGTGACCATGGAACCTGAGAATCTAATAGCCTTCTGAAAAATTATTAGGCAAATCACAAACCCTGTTTAGAAAATGAATCAGCAATGTTAGCTAACTATTTCTACTCTTAATTCAACCTCACATGTCAAGCCACTCTATGACACTCTATCCGTCATCAGGGATGTGAAATAGACTTTGCTCATGCCATAATACAAAAAAGATGTTTGCAGGGACTTGGCTAAGGATGTCAGTTAAATACTAATTCCTACACAAAGCTTAATATTCAGACTTTCACACTGGATACTGGGACAATTGCTACTACTATTAAAACCCAAGCTAGAACTAGCAGTAGTGAAACTGTATCAAGCTGACAAGCCAAATTATGAGAATGTACCTGCAAACCAAATATTGGATCCAACTCTAAGGGGACTTGAGAGAATGAAGATGTACTCACACTTTTAAGTCGCAGATCCAATACCGTTAAACCTTTTGAATTGATTTTTTAGAATGAAAATATGAAGCAGAATTCTTTAATTGTGAAATTCTTTAGTCGGAAAAGCTCCAAGTAATGATTGTATCAAGTTTTGTAACCAGCCTGAGTAGAATTAAAGTTAGGGTTTTATTTGGATGGAGAAGAACTGGAATGATGAATCATAAGAATATCAGGTTATTCTCTAGGGTAATTGTATTGCTTCTAATTTTTTTGTAGGAAATTCATGTATATTTTCGTGTTATTTATTCATGTTTTCTTTCTCTCATTGGGAAATTTGAGTACTCGGCTCATCAGCCATCAGCAAATTTATTGCCCCCTGGGAACCTTATATGTAGAGGGACAAGCTTTGCATCTAACCTATTAGACCGGGATGGTGCAGGAACTCAAGAAAGTGTGATTTATGACTTTAATTGATAATTTGATATATAAAATTTTAAATTAATTGAAGTCACATTCAGCTCTATTGGATGTTTATTTTGATTATTTACATATGAATAATAATTAAGTCTTACTATTACTGTATTTAGTGAGTAATCTCTAGACTCATTTTGCTATTTCTTTGTAGATTTTATTACAGAATCAATTATGTGTTATTTTAGTTACAGATCTTATCATAGACCATGTCATCAAATTACAAATATTTTCATATCTATTACGTAATTATGGAGGTTAAGATTTTGTTCTAACTTTATTAATCAAAAATTAAATTTTATATCTAATTTTGTTGATGATGTGCTTTAACAGGGCTACGATGGACAAACTGGCTATTAAGCTCTGCTTGAGAAACATCAAAGAAAATTTTTAATTGCAGACTTTAAACATTTTAATTGCAAATTACAATTTTCTGATTTATTAAATATTTTCAAATAGAGTTTCAATTTTCAATACTTGTTTAAATCTTACTAACAAATATTTGAATTCATTTGTTGTTTGTTAATTTGATTTATCTAATTCAAATGGAATGAGCACCAACATCAAATGTGTGTGGCACGCTCGTGGGAACAAGAAGTACTTGTGATCCTATGGTCAGTTTATCTCACTCATAAATTTAATTTTTACATTTAAAAATTATTTGTATAATGTGGCATAAAGAATTTATATATGGTGATACGCTTATGGGACGAAAAGTTCCATTTGAGATTAAGAATATGAAATGATGAGGCAAGTTTATACAGCCAAACCCCAACATGCAACCATCTTTACGATCAAATGTTGTATGTTCCCCAAATTGAGGGGGAAGTTTCTCATAAGATTGGCAGTGATTAGGGGTGAGCAGAGTTCAGTTATAACCGAAATAACCGACCAAAAATCGAAACCCGAACCCGAACCGAACCGAACCGCTCTAGTTCGGTTCGATTTCGGTTTTGTGTTTCAAAGACCGAACTCGACCGAACCGAACCGAATCTCTTACCCTATATATCACCCCACCCAAATTCAATTTAGTGAATCATATAGTTCATAACAAAAACTGGTGAAAAGTTATCTCATTACTTCTACTAATACCATCTTTTTTATATTGAATATGTGAAAGTTATGTTAGGTACACCATCACAATTAAGAATAATATTTATATTAATATAGTTCTCTTTTTTTCATTCTTATCATTAAAAGTTAGTAATAATTATGTGAGTTTTGATATAAAAGCCTAAATATAGCGTAAAAGTTTTAGAATATGAAATTTTTAATTCACATTAAGGTTAGGGTCTTTTTCTTATTTTTAATTTAGGTATTGAATATTTGAGATTAGAATACTAAAGGATGATAATATAATGGTGATTAAAAAATGTAAGAAATGATGGAAAAATATTGGCCTAACCGAAAAACCGAAAAAACCGAACCGAACTTAGTCGGTTCGGTTCGGTTCGGTTACTAAGTCTAATCGGTTCGGTTCAGTTTTGCAAAAATTAGCAAAAACCGAACCGAACCGACCGATGCTCACCCCTAACAGTGATGCTTGAATCAAAATATGAAATATATGAAAGGCTTTAAGCCATATATATGACCGTGGACCTTATAAAGTCCATTTTGATAAAGGGTCTATCTAGGAGAATAATCCTAGAATCATCGAGGGGGATGGGGTTAAGCCCATAGTAGAGATCACCGACAGCGGGAACCCAACCTTCTTGATTGCTGAGCTGGTCCCATGAAAGAGGTTCAATGTGGTAGAAACATGCTGGACTGGTGATTCTCATGTGGAGCACTGACCTTGGAGATATCACTCCTACTTGTAGCACTAGATGCATTTATGATTTGCACTATTATAGCTACTACTCCATTCCTATGATGACAGTGCTCATATTGTGATCGGTTAGGTTGAGCTGAGGTATCACTCCGATCACAGATACCTTTTCAGGACTTACCTACGTGAGAGGAATCGTGAAAGCCGCGGTTGGGGGGGCAGGGCTGACCACTAGAAACTCTCATGAGTCGGTATGTGAGCATGACCATAACGCTCCACCCCGCGACCCAATATTGTAAGCATTCTATGTGTGCTTTTGTCAATTCTTGGTAAAGGGGCCTAATTCAAGGCCTAGTCCATTATGTCCCTCAAGATGCGACAAAATGTCACTAAGTGTAGGTTCAAAGCCGGAAGCTACCTGCACCGATTGCATAGGATAATATGCCCAGATATTCTTACATATTTTATATTTTATTTGAAATTTCAATCTTTTGGGGGGGACCGTTGGATATTTTATTAAAATATAAAAAAAAAAGATTAAAATTCTTAATTAAAATACTTGACTTGGTCTCCAACCACTTCTCCACTAATGGGTTGTTGCCATACAAAGTGGGGTAAGTTACCATGTTAGTGGGGTTAGTTAGGGGCTAAAGTTTCACTATATAAATACATCAACATCATGAAAGTAAATAGAAGAGGATTAAAAAATGAAAAAAGAATTCTCTCTCTCTTTCTCTTTCCCATATCAAATTTCACCTTCCTCCTTTAATCTAGGCATTGCTTACTGTTCGAGGTCACCTCCCCTTCGTGATCGTGCACGTAAGGGACACCGGCAGAGAGGGGTAGTATCGCTAAGGGGCACATCTGCCTTTGCTGACCGCACGAGGTCGGCGATATGCCATTTAGCGCAGTGATCACACGCCTTCCCTGAGACCGGTAACATTGTTCATATATTTATTTTATCAAATTATTTGTTATTTTAATTTTGGATGCAAAAAATCCCAACAGGCACATCCCGTTCGCAGCAACCTCATCCCTAGCACCTGTTACCCTCACCACCCCAACTCCATTGTAATCATCACCGGCTCCCTTTCAAGTTTCAAGAGGATCTAATCAAAAATACAGTCAAGGGGGCGATTTGAGAGCAAATTCATGCCATCATCAAATTGTTCAGAATCAACATCATCTTGAGCAGTGATTTGAGAGAGGGGGAGAGGTCGAGGCAAAATAGCCTCCCTGATGGTGATATATTGCCCCAGATGGAGGAGATTTCTCAAGGCAAAGAGCGGTGACTAATCTCCTTATAAAGAGACAAGTGAAGGATATGGGCTCGTCTTGTGTCCTATGGGCCCACATGGGCCTTCCCAGAGAAGGCAATTGCAATAAAAGATTGGTAATTGAAGAACTAGAAATCGAAAACAGGGGCAGCAGTCCCAAGGGTAAGAAATCCAGACTCATGTCCCAGACAAGGACATATCTGGCTCTCCTGCTGATGATGTTGAGGCGGGTTCTACGGCGCAAGCCTGCCGAACTAAATGAGGATCTTAGCTTGGAATTGTCGGGGGTGCAAGAGTGACCCGACAATCAGTAATCTGAAATCTCTCCTCTGATCCATCACATCAATCATCACCTTTCTATCAGAAACTCACTCAAATGAAATCCAATCCACCAACACCATCAGAAGTCTCAACACCACCAGCTATTTTGTTGTTCCATCGTCAGGCCTATCGGGAGGCTTGTAGCTCCCATAGGGTAACATCCACTACCTATAGTTCATTTCCTTATCACCACTCATATTGTGGCAGAAATTCAAATCGCAATGGGACTACCAATATGTCTGTGTATATGGAGAGCCCATCTCACACAAGAGGCAGGAGTTTTGGGAATGTCTTACCAGTATAATCTCTAATCTATCTCTCCTTAAGTTTGTTTTGGTGACTTTAATGCCAATTCCTCACAACATGAAAAATTAGGTAGAGAACCTGTTACCTGAAATAAAATTGCTTATTTTAATAATTTATTGAGTACATTTCGTCTGCTTAATCTGGGTTTTCATGGTGCAATCTATACTTAGTCAAACAAACAGTCATCAACCGTTGACATCCAAGAGAGGCTTGACAAGGCCTACGCACCCTTAGTGGGTGTCGAAATTCAGGGAGGCATCTATCAGTGACTTGCAGGCGATGGGGAGTGACCACTGCCCTATTCTAGTGAAGCTTCAACAACCTCAGAGAAGACGGCGCAGGACTTTCAGATTCAAAGCAATGTGGGTTAGGAAATCAGAATAGAAGGATTTCCTTATAAGGGCATGTTCCAAGTGCACTAGAGCTGGCTTCCTGAATAAAGTCGATTCGTTTTAAGTCCAAAACGAAGGAATGGCATAGGGAGAACGATGGGAATCTAGCAAGCAAAATTAAAGAAGCCAGAAAGGAACTCACTTTTATTCAATAAGGGTTGCCCGACCAGTCCTTATACATAAGGAGGGGGAGATCTCTAAGCAAATTGGTGACTTGCTTGTAGCAGAAGAAGATTTCTAACACCAAAGGGCTAAATCCTAGCTAATTCGAGAGGGCGACAGGAACATCAGATTTTTCCATATTGCGTCCACCAAACATAAGAGGAGGAACAAAGTTTTACCCATTCGGAATGCTGAAAGGGACTGGAAAGCGGATTCTGAATGATTGGGAAGATATTTGTGAGTACTACAAGAAACTTTTCACCTCAGCTAAACCAGACTCAATCCCCGAAAAGTTTTATTTCTGAGCTACCATCCCATCCGATAATACAGTAGGACTGAGCAGTATCCCCTCGGCGGAGGAGATTGAGGTTGTCATCAAGGATATGGGGTCGACTAAAGCACCGAGGCCTGATGGCTTGCCGCTAATATTTTTCCAGTTAGGTTAATCCACCACCAAGGAAGAGGTTGTAGATTCATCCAAAAATTTTCACCTCTGAGTACTTTAAAGATGTGACAAACAATATTAATATCGTGTTCATTCCGGAGAAAAAAAGATGTGCAAGACCCCAACAGACTTCAGGCTAGTTGCCCTCTGCAATGTGATCTAAAAGATAGCTGCCAAGACCTGGCAAATAGACATCTCCCCCTTCTGGATTCTGTCACATCCCCAAACCAAGCAGTCTTTATTCCCGAGAGACAGATCCTAGACAATATGGTGGTGGCCCAGGAGTTGGTTTATTCAATGAGTTGCAAGAGCCAGAGATCCAAACTATTTGCTCTCAAGGCGGATATGTCAAAATCCTATGATAAGGTGGAGTGGAACTTTCTTTTTCAGGACATTCAGCTAATAGCCTTCTGCGACATTTCATAGAGTTGATTAGAGCATGTGTCTGTACCACGAGTATTTGAGTCAGTATAAATGGGGATGTTGATGGCCACTTCCGCCCCGAGAAAGGACTGCAATCGGGGAGCCCGCTATTGCCATATCTTTTCATCATCTGCAGTGAAGTCCTCACTCCTAAGTGAAGGGGAGAACAAAGGAGTTTTCAGGGGTATGAAGCTCAATCACTCGACTCCTATCGTATCACGTCTCATGTTCGTCAATGATCTCATGATATTTGGAGAAGCCTCCACCACAAACATGGAGACGACGAAATAGATCCTAGAAATCTATTCCAGCTGGTCAGGGTAGGTGATCAACTACTCCAAATATTCGATTTTCTTCACTAATAATCTTTCGCATAGTGTGAAGAATGAATTTGCAGACATTCTCAGAGTCTAGTTTATGCAACAGGACGAGAGATATCTCGGAGCCCTTTTATTTGCTAATAGAAGATCGGTTTCATGCCACAAGTATCTCACAGAGAAGCATGGGAAGTTGAAAGGATGGAAAAGCTCCTTGTTGTCACATGCGGGAGAGAAGTTCTAACTAAAGCCTCACTGGCGGACATCCCTGCCTTACAAATGGGCGTGGGCCTTCTCCCGAAAGATTCTTACGGAAAAAATGAAAGGCATCATGCAAAACTTGTTTGGGGGCCATAGTTCGGGGGAACGACGCCTTTTCCTAAAGAGCTAGGGACACCTTAAGCAACTCAAGTCATTTGGCAACCACGACTTTTGTCACATACAGCTCGTGAACGAGAGCTTATTCATGAAGTTAGTTAGGGTGGAGAATCCTGAACAACCCCACGGTGCTTTGGGTTCGTATATTGAAGGCAAGGTACTTCGCCAAAGAATCTTTTGTACAATCATCCACCAAAGCCTATTGTTCTGTGTTATGAAGAGGAATTCAGAAAATTAAACCCAACCTTCTACAAAACTCTGTTTGGTCCATGGTGACTGGAGAAAACCTTGATATATTCACAGACCAGTGGGTTCTTCAGATGCCGGGGTCCATCGTAAAGCCCGCTGACTAACATCTCGGGTGTCAACCAGCTTATATCCCCTGACAGTGGCAAATGGGACGAGGAATTAATAAGAGACTGCTTCAATAATGAAACTGCAAACTCCATTATGCACACACCCATCAACCAGTATGCGCTTAAGGTCGAGATCATGTGCTCTAGCTAGCAGAGAAGAACGAGCTGACAGCCCGTTCAGCCTACAAAGTCCTGACTAATGCCGAGCAAACAGAGCCTTATAAAAACTGCTATGGTCAAAGAAAGATGTGTTGGTTTCTGGGATCAATCTGACAACTAATCAATATCACTGAAATATCACCGATCTAATTTGCCAGGTCGGTTAATATCAGATGGGAGGTTTTTCGTTCAATAGAACGTTCCTTAATTTAAGAACCACCTTTCAATTACCTTCCTTGATTAAACACCAATTAGACTGGTATAAGTCAGTCTCAATATACTGATATTCAGTATATCCCCTGTATAAAGAAATTAATTCACTTATACAGTACTTGGAGTGAGGTACGCTTAAAGCGAATCTCCTTAAGATAGTTACGTCCCCCGCACCGGTGTCAACGGGTTACTAGACGCTGGTCTCCCAAGATACAACACTCCTTCACGGTATTTGGATAGCACTACCAAATCACCATACGGTCGAACCGTAGTTAACCAGTACCTTCACAGGATTATTGAAGCAGCGGGACAAAGACAAATTTCGGGAGAATATTTGCCTTTACTTTGGAGGAGCACCCACTGTAGAGGAAGAAGGAAGGTAGAAGAATATTCTTCTTCGGAAGTCCCAGATTCAGACAACAATTCTATTAAAGAATCTGTTGAATTTTCTGAGCCCTCTTTCAGAACAAATTTTTGCAGAATCTCTTTTGGAAGTCACTTCGGAAACTGAGTTACTGATTTTCCACTTCCCTTTGGAAGTTACTCCAACTGAGAGAGAGAGAGAGAGAATCTCCTTCAGACAGAACTCAGAAGATTTTTTGGTTTGTTTTTCAAATTGAGAATACGGAGCGCTATTTATAGCGCTCCGGGAGGGGCAATCTGGTCCGAACCTGACAAACAGTTGCAACGGTTCGGTCTGAACCGTTGCAACGATTCGGTTCAACCGCCGCAACCGTCTAACCGCCCAACCGCCGCGACGGTTTACAGACAGCCGTTGGCGGGGCGGTTTGGATCCGGTTAGCGGAGCGAGTCCGTTGGCGGGGCGGTTCGATCCGGATAGCAGAGCGGGTATGCTCGTAACCCATACCCGTGAGACCCGGTTCAAAAAGAAGCAGGCCGGGTAGGGAACCGGGGCCCGGGCCCGGCACGGCGCCGGCTTTCCGGTCACCGCCGCTGCTGCCAGTGGCGGCGCGCGCGCATGTGCGGGCATGGTTTCATCCCAATCGCACGCGAAAACTCCAAGTACCCAAAGGGCATGCCCTTTGTTCTCAATTTTCTCTATTTAAACACTACGAACTCCCATTCCATGGCCAATGTGGGACTAAATGTCTTTAGCTACTTTTAGTCCCATTTTAGCTTTGAATTAGGCAATCTTTAGACTTGAATATCTCATTCATTCGAAGTCGGAATTGAACATGTGAATATACCACGTTCATCCCAATGGAAGGAGAACACACTCCAACCATCATCCAATTGATTCGATCAACGGATCTCGCCGTAATTCAATTCAAAGATTCACATATATTCTTCATATTCCAACAAGATGTACAGTCGCGGATCTTGCACTTTGTGTGAGACTGGTCCATGTCCTTCCCGGAGTCAAAGTCGCATGCCCTCTGTGCCAGAATGATGAGGAAACTGTCACCCACCTTCTTCTCCACTGCATTGTGATTGTGGGGACTTGGAATAGCTTCGTTCTCAACTCCGAGATCACAGCTGACGAGAACATTCACTCGGTCATTGAGCGTTGGCTGAAGGCAAGTGGGGACAAGTCTGGGTTGTTTGTTGTTGGTTCTAACGCACTCTGGGCTATGCGGAAATTAAGATGTAAATGGGTGTTTGAGCATACCCCGTTCTCAGCGAACTCAGAACAATGGTAGCAGTTTTTACATCAGGTCCTGCAGATGTTTCTACAAAACATGCAAGAGAGGATCCCACAAGCTCGGCACAACAAAACTGGCTACCACCGAAACAGAATGAATTGAAGATCAATGTCAATGCAAGCGTTGGCCTGAGTAACTAAAAACTCTACGACATTCAAATGCAAGATCCACTCCGTTAAAGTTGATCTACATTAATTCAGTAAATAAAATTCAAAAATCATGTATTTTAAATACTTTTTGCTCATCCATCAAGTAGACGCATAATGAACGACCGAAATAGTAAGTTGATTAGTTTAACAGTATAGAATATTTGAAATTTAACAAAAATTTGTGCGTGAGAGTTTTTAAGTTTTTAGATCATGATGAAATGATCAGACCGAGAATTTGTATGTCTAAAGATGTAGATCCAAGCAACATACTATTTTCGGCCTTCCATTTTGCACCTACTTGATGGATGGGAAAAAAATATTCAAAATACATGATTTTGGTGTTTAGTTATTTGAAATAATGTAGATCAACTTCCATGGAGTGAATCTTTCATTCGGATATCGTAAAGTTGTATTTGAGTGGGAAGGATGTATAGGAAAATCAAAGGCTTCCTAAACTTATATGAATCAAATTGGCCTTCTACAATAAAGATATCCATGTCGGTGGAGAATCCACAATTTAACTTGTCCATGAACAAGAGGATATTGAATTCATGGAAATGTGGTACAAATAGCAAAGAAATTTCAATTCAAATGTCTCCACGACCAATTTTCGATGATTTGTGTGTGTGTGTGTGTGTGTGTGTGTGTGGGGGGGGGGGGGGGGGGGGGGGGGTGTTTGCAATGATTAGTAGCGTGGGAAAAATGGTTTTGACATGATACAAATACATTGCCGTGAGAGAAGCAGCATGCAGATAGACAATGGCGTCAACATCTAATGCGGAGCCACTGGAATACGACTCGATCTAAATCATCTACCTGCAAAAGAAAAAGAGAGAAGATGAAAACATTTTCTTATAGATATTGTCTGAAATGAATAATCCCTTGTTATTATTAGTTTGCCGTTGCAGTTGTTGTTTCCTTTTGTCTGTGTGTTTTTGCAAATAAACGATGAAATTACGGATGGCAATTAAATGAACATCTTTCACGAGGAGTTTGTATTTCTTGAAGGGGCACAATTTGTTGCCTCAAGCTCAAGGAGATTTATCTTCCAATTTTGTAAGAATATAATCATCCCAAAGTTTAGTCGGAAAATAATATGAAAAATGAATAGCTGACATGCCAAGCTTACACATGCCAGAGAAAATTGTTGAACATAGATATTAAGCCAACAGCTGAATTTATGGAACACAGGTTATGTTAAGTAATTATGTTAAGTAATCGAAAAAGATTATCACATGAGAGAAAAACAGAAAGCGATGTGCCATCAGTTGGTCAAAATCATACTAAAAAAAAGGGAGTCAGAAAGATATGTGCACAACTGTGATAAAGGATCCGTGTAATTTGAATAAGTTCCATTATTTGTATGAATATGAAAGATACAGTTCGATTAGGCAGTGACATTAGGAGTAAGATCATAAGTAGAACATACACAAACACATGTATCTTAAATATGGATGTGCTTTATTGCTAAAATACATGCTTGCTCCTCCAAAACAGATTAAAATATCTAGAGAAATAACATGATATAACAGCTCTTTTGATAATAAATAATTCAACTTGCCAATCAAAATGGCAGATGCTATAAAAATATATGGTTTTGGTTTCAAAACGTGTTTAAGGCGTGTAGAACATAACATAATGCATGGATTATTCATTCGGGTGGCTCTGCGCACATCTACAATGTGAAGCCATGTTGTGCCGGATTGTAACCCTCGGTTTCCTATGTACGGGCGTCAATACTGATATCCGATACCCGATGTAATCATCCTGGTAGCCGGATTGAGGCCGTTTCAACTCAAGATTTTATTTCCTAATATTTTAAATTTTTCTGAATTTTCTAAAATTTATGGGAATTACTTGAGAATAATCTCAATTCGAGGTCGACCAGTGACACAGGATGACTCCGAGATTTTAATTAATAATTGGTGATGAATTTCAGAAATCCGACCTAACAACAATGTTCAGGACAATATCTTCTATTTTTGTAAATTTTTGAGGATTTTTCTAGATTAATGGAGTTAATCAAATGAGCTAATAATCAAATACTGATTTATATAAAATAAAAAAATGAAATAAAAATAAAATAAGAATAAGAATAATTTAGAACAACCCAACCCATTAATTAACAAAGGCTACAGGGGTTTGAACCCGTGACCACCAACAAGGAGTGAAACACACCAACCATAACGCCTAATTGGTATGTTGCATGAAAAAAGGGAATAAAAATATTTAACCAATGTTTACTTCACTTTCTCCTCCCTTCCTGCTCCCCCATTCTCTCTCGCACGTTTCCCTCCATCCTCCCACACGTCTCCATCTGCTGCTCCTCTTCTCGTTCACATCACCTAACTCCTTGTAGTCTAAAACCAAATCTAAATCATATCTAAATCCTAACTACCCAAATCAAAATCCTAACAAAATTAATCCTAACTAATCATATCCTAACTAAACCCAAATATCTCTTAAGTCTAATCACAATCAATCAAAACCTTAATCACTTTAAATTCATCCTTCCCCCTCACAGCCGCAACACCTCCCTCTCTTCATCATTGCCTGCTCACCTTCATCACCTCCGAGATCCTCCTCCGACAGCGCGGCAACTCCCCCACCCTTGCTGTGATTGTCGGCCTCGCCGGCTATGACTACGTCATCGTCGACATGGAGCACGGCCCCACCAACATTCCTCGCGCCCTGGAGATCCTCCGAGCCCTCTCCGTCGCGCGCGCCCCTGCCATCCTCCGCCTCCCCGAGCACTCCCCGGCTTGGGCCAAGAAGGCCCTCGCCTCACGGGGCATGTTCCCCATGGTCGCCGCCATCGCCGCTGCTCTTGGGTTTAGCATCGGGTCCCCCACGTAGGACAGTCGATAAAGAACTTCTTTAGGACTAGAGAAGTTGGAGAGTTTGTCAGTGGGGCTTTAGCAGGTGCGATGACGAAAGCTGTTCTCTCTCCTCTGGAGACCATTAGGTGCTCCCCTCCCTTCTCTTTCTATTTTGATTATCTTTGTACCATTACGAAACTCTACTTTATAGAGCAGAGAAGTCTATTAACCTTCCACCAAGTGTCTAGATTCTTTTAGTACTATAGATACGCAGATGGCTACTTTACGCTGTCTTATTGATATCTATATACTTTTATTTGTCATTATCCAAATACTTGTAAATTATTGAAATCTTGTCACTATGCTAGTGAAGTTAATTATTGAAATCAGTAAGATGAGAAGTACTGGATCTTATCGTCATGCTGCTGTAGTTTTTTACTGCCTCATTTTTCATCACGTTCTCTCTTCTTGAGAACATTGTGTAGTAAGGGTTAAACGATTTAGTATCAGGTTTCTGTCTTGGTTACACCATTATCTCCTGTTAAATTTTAAAACCAAGGGTGAATGAGCTAATGCTTATACAGCGCAAATGAGCACTTTTAACTTTTCTTAGTGGGTTACATTTTGTAATGAAAAGCGTAGATGGTGATGTCACAAGTTGTTTGTTAACCTCTATTGTAGTAGACTGAATGCCCTTTTGGGAAACCCAATCTTCAGTAACCAGTGCCTAATCAAAATTCAGTTTGAGTCTGGCTACCTAAATCCTTTTCTCCCTTGAGCTCTGTCAACCCTGACATCTTCTGTTACAATAAGAACTTTATGTACAATGGGTGTTATGGAGCCGTATCATGTCTCAGACATAACTGTCATGCGTGATACATGTGTCTGTGTGTTTTTAAGAATTTGTTTCATATCCGCGTGTCGTACTCATATCGGTGTCGCCATGTCCATGCAACATGGTAAGAACTAGCTTATCTTTTTACTGTCTCAAAGGATTTAGCTCTGTTGACCACAAGTTAAATGAGAATACAACTCTAAGGTTACATATTGCTTATACTACCATGTCATTTTCTGTAACAGTTTCATATTTTGTTAGTCAGGCATATCTTTTAGCTATTAATGGACTATTGCAGCATTACTTTGCTCGCATGACATGAATCCAACCATATATAACAATCATCCTCATTCGATTCGAACTCATTCGTGCGATCCAAACTCGGTAACAGGAGATTCGAATTGTGCTCGTTGTAGACCCGATACACTGGCAAGTTGAAAACTGACGCACGAGATGATCCGGAAATCTGTACCAATTCGTACAGTGAAGGCTAGACAGCGATTCGGTTCAAAAACCGCGTCATTTTATGTGAGTGTTCGTTCTTGTGTATTTCCTCATTTTCCGTTGTCGGTATGCGTTTATATTTACACTTATCATTTTATTTGACTTTCTGTTATATTTTATCTGTTTGATTGCTAGTACCACTTCACGAGACGTCAGTGAGCATTCACCATATTTATTTTACTGATCTGAATGTTTATTAGCGTCATTTCACGTACCAATATTGATTCAGGACTAGTGGAGGTATACCTTATACTGTGACACCTGACACCTTTTACGGGGACCTTGGCATGACTATAATACTGCTACCAGACATCTAGTACTCCTCTACCCTGAACTCTTGTATCCCCTGTACTCATGTCCCCTGCACTGTTACCCTGTTAATAGCACAGTCAGACCGGCGTCCGGCGGAGCATGCCGCCTGGTGTCGGGATGACGAGGATGTATCCCACAATTGTGCTAGCGTCCGGCGGATCCTTGAATGGAACCAAGTGCCACACAGAGCAAAGTGCCACACTATACACATGGTGAGGGCCACCTCTTGAATCCGTGGGGGCCACATCTAGAATCCATTCCCCTCAGAGCAAAGTGTCACATGGAGCAAAGTGTCACACCACACACGAGGTGGGGGCCACCTCTTGAATCTGTGGGGGCCACCTCTTGAATCTTCTCCTGCCTGTGTCGCCTGGTATTAGCGTGATAAGCATTCTCAGTCCATATTAACATCCACACATACCTGTATGATGATAACGCAAGAGCATATGTTATTTGGTCTCTCCCCTATTCGAATAATGGTACCCGCATATCGGAGTTTGGATGAGTTCTACTGGAAGTGCGGGCTCTAGCGTGAACTGTCGGTGTTGTGGGACGCCGGTGGGAAAGAGACAAGAATAACATAAGAACGTAACAACCAAACAATAATAATATTAGGAACGTGTGATATTTGGTCTCTCCTTTGTTCGGGTCTTGGTACTCACATATCAGGCCCGAGTAAGTTCTGCCAGAGTAGAATTCTAGTATGAACTATCAGTGATGTGAGGCGCTGGTAGGGAGGCGATTGAAATATCAAACAGTACTGATTATTATTATTGAGTAACTTAAAATGCAATCCCCTTATATTCTCCAGTTATAGTGCTACGCTCTGAATTGACACCCTGTCTTATGACATATGTTGTACACATGATCAGATTATTTACCAGACTAGTGACATTAGCTTGTTACACATCATGACATTAGTTATTTGTTTACAGTTATTTTACTTGTCTTTTATCTGCACGCTTATTCATGTAATTGTTATTCAGTTGCTTGTTTACCATGTTATTTAGTTATCTTATGTTTGTAGTTATCTTGTTATTATTTTATGTACATTGTTTATATGTACGAGCAGTCCTCTTTACACACACACTCACCAGGTCGCTTTCTGACGACCCTGGATTTGCACGTCCAGATATTGGACGCTTTGTTTCTGTTGTGCAGGTGTTCGATGAGACCATACATATTGCGAGGAGCTGGAGTCCCTTTTGATTCTGGTATTCTTACCTCTTTTTATTCCTATTTCTATACTTTTCTTGATTCATGCATATCAGATTCAGTCTCTATTCCAGTGCTTTTTATATGATGTCATGTGTGGATGTTTATATGGGATATTGCAGTGATTATTGATTGATTTTGGTTTGGATTTATAACTTGTTCAGGTTGCTTTAGGCTTAGCGTGTATGCGTGGGGTATTTTCCTCGCGTATATACGTCGCCGACTCTCGTCGCGACTCCGTTTCCACGTATTTTGGGAAGCGGGGCGTGACACGGATATAAGTCTGACATACATATTGGACATGATACTTCTTGCATGTCAACGTTCTTTAATGTGAACCTTTTTATAGTCTGGTGTGTCAGTGTCCTATCATGTTATAAACAAATTGACATATCTGTGTTCATGCATGATGCACACATTCTGGTAACAATGCTTAACCGTTTATTACTATGCAGAAGTATCAATATATTATAAAGTCATACAAAGTTAAATTTCCTACATACAAAGTCCAGGATCTTCATATATCATACATTGCATGAACATGTTTTTTGTGCATAAAAGTGGGAAACAACAAGCCCTTCACTTTTTATGGGGAGGGATTCCTCTATTTTGCACTTCTCAGAATCTCGAGTCTTGACCAGTAACTACTTGTATCATATATACCCTTGATGACTTGCTCCAAACTAATTAGTTTATATGCGTGAACATGTCTGCAAGATAACATCATTGCTATCTTGACCCTTCCCCCATCAAAATGGGGTCAACTGTCTATTAGATGTCAACCCTCAAATTTGATGCCAAACTCTAACTAAATCAACTATCAATAGACATGAGATATACCTTGTCCATGCAGTTTATGCTCATGCAACCATGGAGCAAGCCTCCATATTCCCTCAGGAATAAGATGATAAGTTCTTGTTACATGGGGACCACACTCATCTCTAAGACAGAGACAAGGCAAAGAGCCAGATGGAATCACATTTCAAACTGTCACTGCAAAAGAAGTTCCCAGTTTTGTAATGTTGATTCTCAATTATTTGTGATTCCACCACTCAAACTACACAATACGCATAAATAGAGTCTAGTTGTTTAAGCTTCTATCTGACATGGCCTTACTACTTTTCACTTTGATTTGCAAAATCAAATTTGTGTTCATGAAGAGTCACAGCATCACGCAATTTTACTTTGATTCACAATGGAGTGAGGAAGAATTATCCAGTGCCGGAATCACTCCAGCTGTATGGTCCTCTAAACATACACCGGTTAGAGCACTAAAAGGTAGGCTATCAACTATGGAATGTTTTGTGAGGAGAATTGTAACCGAGGATAGATGCATCCTCCGTGGTACTGAACAAGAATCACTGGTTGCTTGTTCTTTTAATTGTCACAAAAAAATGTCTTTAAGTGAACATATTCTACCTATTTATGAAAGCTGTGCAAGTTGTAATCAGGAGTAAACAATTCTGCTAATTCAAAAGGCTTAGTAAAAGTTCTCACTGTCGGGCAGTGTTTCAAGCATATAGATTAAAGTTTCGGCCTTCCTAACTTTTATATCATCTGGCACATTTGGCAAAAAAGAAATAAAAGAATATTCAAGGGAGAGAGAGTGAGAAACTGCATATGATTCTGTTATTCCAAAGGCTTGTGAGGATAATCTGATAATTATGAAGGAAGGCATATTGACTAGCAAGATTTGAAAGAGAATACAGAAATTTTCTAAAATGGG
Source organism: Agave tequilana (assembly GCA_038442645.1). Taxonomy (NCBI): domain Eukaryota; kingdom Viridiplantae; phylum Streptophyta; class Magnoliopsida; order Asparagales; family Asparagaceae; genus Agave; species Agave tequilana. The sequence continues at coordinate 127,098 of JAVJIF010009251.1, read as the reverse complement.
GTCATACGAGTTGCAGGTAGCAACCTTAAACTCTGATCAATGGTTAGCAAGCTGATTGTGTTTTACCTATGCACATCTCTCTAGTAGTGTTTTTTAACCAATAAGATTTTACTTGCCTTTCAAGAAAAGGAAAAATTGAATGATGTGAAAGACATGTAATTTTAAATTATAAAATGAAGCTTCTGTCTGGATAATTTTCACAATTTCTTCCACTCCCAGATAGTTAAATCTCGTTTATGTTTCTAGGGATTATAGATGTTTCCATTCGCATGAGTTTCATTTAGTCACTGCTAATCTAAGAAAATGACTTTCCTTATTACGGACCTTGCTGCCGTAGAGTAAGAGCTTTTTGGACCTGTTGATGAATACCAAGTTTCAACCTCACTTGAGAAAGGTATTGATGACTCTCCGGTAACCTGGGGAAAGTTATAGAAAAATAAGAGATTAAAGCATCATATAAGATCAATCTATAAAGTTCAAGAGAGTGACTATAGTAATAACAGCATGGCAAAAAAAATACTGGGGCAGAAGAAACACAATTGGATTTGAGAAAGTCAGAATCAAACGTAATAGTTGAGATAGTTGGAATCGTAATGTATTGAGCCTCTACAGACAAATTCTAATCTGTTTGTTAGAAAACCCTTAACATGGACTCAATATCATCTTTAGCTCTTAGAGTTTATAAAGACCACTTAACTGTTCTCTTTCTAATCGTCTTATATTTATGATTGTATATTCAACAATTAAGTGAATGCCACTTATATGATTGCAACAAGAAACAAACAACGATGAATTCTATTTGGCCTGTTAAAGCTGGGGGAGTCAATATGAAAAAAAAATTGTAAAAATATTAAAAACACCATTACTAATAAATCGGGGATCCAACAAAACCCATACTACACCCCGGCACAGATCAGGATATTATTTGGCCAAGCCAAAGCTAACGATCTCAAGCGCTCAATCATATTTTCTTGAACCATGGTTATTAACTGTTGTTTAAACTGAAAAAACATGAAACACTGGAGTCCTAGCATAAATAGTCCTCAGAAAATATTTCTGAAGGAACTTTGATTCTCCTTTGATTGGAACCTGAAATGACATGGGTTGACTGCGTGCAGAATGTACAAGCTTGGAGAAATATTCAGACCAAAGTTATGAAAAAAAGAGAACATTACTTAGTGGTAAAAGCATTCATCAAACTACACTTTAAGTAAACACAAGATAATTTCAGGATTGTAGTAAACAGTTAAATATAATTAACAAATTTCTACTTACCATCATGGGGATTCTCTTGCCCATGCCTGCCTGATGCATTTATCAACATTATGTAATGCTTCTCTGCACTCCTCTCTATCATCAATATATATTTTCTTATCACCTTTAATTTGATAGGATTCATGGCCTCTCGCTAGGACAAACTGCAAGATGTTTCTCATGTCAGAGAGCAAAGAAAGAAGAAACATGAGAAGTTAATGAGAAATTAATGTGTAAAAAAAGGAAAAATATAATTGTAATATCCCTATTCTATGATACCATTTAATAATAAGTAATAGTATTTTTAAAGTGTATACATATATTTTGAATTGATTATTATTTCTTATCTTATGAGTTATACTATGAATTGTTATTAATATATATTATTATTAATTATTTATTTGAGATTGTTATTAAGGTGTAGTTATTATTTCTTTGCAATTTCCCAAACCCATGCCCAACCTATATGAGCCTAGCCCATCTCTCTCATTTCCGTTTTATTTCGATATTTACTTCTCAAACCCACAACCCACTGGCCCAAACCCCAACCCAACTGGCCCAAAACCCACCAACCCAATTTCACCCCCATATAATTATCACTAATGTAACCCAAACCCTAATTATCTTCATTCTCTTCTTCTCTCCCATACCGTCGTCCCCCCTCACACAAACACCCCATGATTCTCCACCTTCCACCAACCGGCCACCCCCTCCCATCACCAGCGGACCACAGAATTGTAGTACCACCCCACGACCACCTCCTCCCACTCCCTGCACTAGAGCCACCACACCCGAGCACTCCACGTCGAGATCCACGAGCTCCACCTCGTCGCCGGAGACACCGTAAGCAACCCCACCATCCTCCTTGCACAATCGCACCCATCACCATCTTCTTTCTCTCGGCCATAGCCTCCATCGAACCCACCCCACTTGCCGAGGCCTCTACCACCGTGCACCTCAATCATGCTCCTCTTCTTGCTTCACCCATCACCCAAGCAAACCACCACTAAATCCTCCACCTCCCTCCCTCTCTCCTTCTTGCATCCTACTCCGCCGATCTCCGCGTATGCCGCCGTGCATGAGCAGCAACCACGAGACCCAGGCCGAGCACCGAGCTCCGCCGATGGCCGTGGGCACCTCCCCCATGGCCGAATCCGCCCCCTCCATGGCCGAGCTCTCTCCTGCATCCCCTCCGCATCCCCCTCGACCAACACTACACAGTTGTGTGCATCTCCTCACCCTGGTGCGTGAGTTTCCTCCGTCTCCCTCTCTTTATTTCTCTCTTCCTGTGTGTGTTATTCTCACTTTATTTCTCTCAGTATATATTTGTGTATGTGTGTGTATTATGTGTAGTTGTGTGTGTAGTTAAGAGCGCGTGTGTTGGGTGAGTGTGTCTGTGTGTTTATGTGTGTATTGTGAACATGTGTGTGTGTTTATGTGTAGATATGCCGTGTGTGTGTGGCACGTGTGGTGTGTACATGTGTTAGTATATTATGTGTGTATTAATTATCCTTTCTTTCTGTGTATGCGAGTGTGATTCAGTGCAACATCCGCCCGATCCGAACCCAGTAACAGGAGAATTCAGATTCGTGTTCACTGTGGACGTGATACACTGACGATTAGAAGATCAGACGCGCGAGGAGATTCAGAAATTCGAACCAGTTCGTATAATGCAGACTCCATGGCGATTCGGACTCAGAACCGCGTCATTTCATGTGAGTGTTTACTTTTGCATTATTACTATTTATCGTTATTAGTGAATATTTTATCTGTTTTCATTAGATTACATTTCTGTTTAATTATTACCATGTTCAGATATTGTTTGTATATGTTAATTATTGTTCATGGCTATATTTATTTCGATGATATCTATACCACAATAATAGTATTTTGAGACTGGAATGTACTCGATAAATTGTCGACTTGATATTTCGAGTTAGTTATTCAGTAGTTGATATTTGGACCTACTAATGAATTTAATTGAAGTAAAGTTTGACTAGAGGATTGGGGCAGATCGTATTAGTAGAATAGTAGACTGTAGAGATATGTAAAGGATAATTAGATTTCTATTATTATACTGAATGAGAGTTTAAATATTAGATCAGATACACCATTGCGGTTTAAGATATATGGAACCGGTATTTTGTCACGGAGTTGTGGGTGTTCTTTGATCGATTTTATACTATTTGACCTATTGAATCTGTTCATGTTTGGATTTGATCAGAGGACTCGATTGTGGTGGACTTGACCTAGGATTGAGGAGTAAGCGTAGATTGGATTGACTTGACCTAATACATGTATATACATAATTGATTAGTTACTTGAATTTCTGAATATTGTGATTGAGCTTAATGAAAGTGAGAGTGTATGATGATCTTAATCAGATTAGATAATGATGATTGATTAGATGTAGATGAGTCTGCATTTCTATACGTTGGGACTTAGATATATCAGTGACTTAGAAAATAGGTATACTGATGATGTAGAGGATGAATATACTGCTGAACTTTGAGGCTCAAAATCAAGTAATATAAATGAGAGGACTATTTTACTGTTATATGAGATTGCGGTATGATAACGGATTTAATAATTGATTATTTATGTTGATTATATTGAGATCAAATGTTAAGAGGACTGTCATTATTTTATCCTTATACATATGAACGAGATTCAGATGAGACTTATAAATGTTGGATCAGTTACTGATATATGAGATCTACTTTTATTCTGGATGAAACTACAGATTTCAGAGTTAGTACATGCCCTGTTATTAGTTTTATTCATGTTACTGAAAAATACTGAGAAGATATTGTTAGACCGTAACCCTATGTACTTTTACTATTTATCATAGCTTACTACTGTCATTGTTACTATTTACCGTGTATACGATTACTATTTACTGTTATACTATACTGTTATTGTCACTTCATTCCAGTAATCTAGATAACATGAATATTGATTAAATTAAATAATAATGTAAATGGATAACTTACACCAGAATTGGGAAAACTGATAGAAGAGATAGTATTTGTATTTTGAGTGGACCTAGGATACATGTTGCACAGCCAAGATAGGGTTCCACTGTAGGGTTACTGAGGATGACTGACATCCCATACTGTTACTGTTATACTGTTACTGTAGTACCCGACGACACGGCCTAGTTCAGCATCAAGAGTCTGAATCGTGGTCCCGGGTATGTATCGGACCCAACTAAAGAATGATAATTCTCCAATCGATCAGTTTCAATAACTTAGGACCCCGATTGACATGTGTAGTAGCGTGGTATGAAATGCGTTTATTACAGGTGGCAATTGGTATTCGTTGACATAGTTAATAAGAATGAACTGTTCATAATGTACTATGATTGATTGTGTTCGCCTGATACATGTATGCTATGTTGGACACCCAATGGTACACATAGCCTGATTGTATACCTGACTCTAGCATTGACTACCTTTATTACTGTTCATTTATATTTACATGTTATTTCAATCTTATCATGTATATCTTTATAGTAGTATCATAATATGCTCATACGACATATGCACGTGCACATTTCCTTATTTTACACACTCATTGTGAGTTTTTGACTCATGGATTTGCACATCCAGGTCCATGTATGTTATCTTTCCGATCAGGTATTTAGAGAAGATCACACGCATTATGAGGAGCCGGAGTTCTCTTACCTGATCGTATTTTCTCAGTATTTTCTCGTTTTTCTTTATTCCTATTGTTTCCCTGATTATGTGCTTTGAACTCAGTGCTTATTCTATTCCTTTGTTTCTATGTTATCATTGTGTTAGAAATTTAGATGTCATATTGCAGTGATGTTGATTCTTAATAGTGATTATATAGCTTGCTCAGGTTATTTTAGGCTTATCGTGTATAAGTGGGTATTTTTCCTCGCGTATATACGTCGTTAACTCTTGTCGCGACTCAGTTTTCGCGTATTTTGAGAAGCAGAGCATGACAATAATCTTTCAGGTAACTCAGATATAAATTTTCTCCAGTTAGAAAACAACAAAGGTACAATAAAGTCATATGGTATAAAGAGTTAATAACTAGAAAATAACGAAATTCCTATCAGCGCAAGCTAAATGCTCTATGGTTAGTCAATATCTACACAGGATTACCAATGAGATATTTCAAACCATAGTTTCATATATTTCAAGTGGAAGATAACATATCCCTATGTTATGCAATAGTAACAGCTTACTATTGTGAGCATAACCCGAGATACCATACTAACTATGATACCAATAGTTTGGAGATGCAGAGATTCCCACCGACGACCTCAGCACGCCATTAGATCGATTAGCTCGAGCACACAAGATGAATAAAAAGATACAAGAAGAACACACCAATTTAACGTGATTCAGCCCAAACTTAGCCTACGTCCGGGGAGAGAACTTGAGAGAGCTTTACTAATAAACTTGATACAAAGAGATCTAAACTTCCTCTTGATCTCACAAAAGTATTTGCCTTCTCTTGAATTTACACCTACATTACAAGAGTATACCTTCTCTCTATGCACCTTCATCTTTCTCCTCTTTTTTTAGCTTTTTAGGGCCTTACATTGTTCACCACAACTTTCTCTGCTCTTCTGTTTCACCTAAATCCTAGATTACAGTTATGGAATTTTACAATACAACTCTTATTTAGACTATGAGATGATCTTGTCATTGAATGCTTGAAGAATTTTGATCAATCCTATTAGAAGTTGATCTCCTAGAAAGATTATAGATCCTTTAATCTTTAAAAATAATTCTTCATTGAATAAAAATTGAGTCCTATTCGTACTCCACCAGAAAAGAAAACTGGCGCCTGAAAAGGAAACTGATTCTGCTTCAGAAAATACCCAGTATAATCAACTAGCACTTAAGCCTGTCGATGATTGAGTTAGAACCTGCACACAAAATACAGAATTTCAGAACTTTTAAAATAGAGATGTGCAAGTGCTCAATTCTACCGCGATAGCAAGTGGCTATGCAGGTCGTGATCCACAAGGAGAGACTAGCGATGAAAGCTTTTTAGTAAGTTCTCTTTTAGGCTACAAAGTATGGTTAAACTTCTTCTTTAATTCTTTAAAAGAAAAAAGGAAAATTTGAGTTAAAGTTAAATTAGAAAGAAGATGGTAGATAGAGAAGATGGAGAAACTAGAAATGATATGTACAAAGAAATCGAAATGAGTGATGAAAGAGTTGGGTGTTGTTGGTGTTGGTGATCTAAACTAAAGAAATAAAAGAAAAGAAAGAAAATTAAAGAAATACTTACCGCCTCTGGTTGATGACTTACCTGAAACCCTTGCATGTTCTACCTTACTTCAGAGGCGTTCAACGTATAAAACATAAGATCGAGCTCAGTCCCCATTCGCATTACATCATCCAGACGAATAAGAATGAAACGATACGAAATCTTGAGGAGGAGATCATCATCATGTAATATCGTTGGCACTCACACAAACATGACTATACTGATACTTCTAAATTCACTTGAATGCTCATCATAACCAAAAGAGGAAAAGTAGAAAGAAGAAGAAGAAAAACAAAAGTAAAGACAAACATAAAAAATTATCTTGCATTGCTTGCAGAAACGATAGAAGAAAGGAGGAGGTACATCGGTGTCACTCTCAACATAAGCGTTCTTTTACTTACATGAATCTCAGTCTAAACTATACTTACAAAGAAAGAAAAATTACATGAAAAGAAAATAAAAACCTACACTAAAAAGAATGAAAACGTGGACTAAATTCTATCTCTGCATGATCATTCCTCTTTTGCCTTTGAGATTGCAGGTATTTATAGGAGAAATGCAGAGGTTAGAGGAGTATGAAGATAGAAAAGGCTGGATATTTTTAAATTTGAATCTTTTCTTTATCTCTAAACTTGATTTGATGTGGATATTCAGTTCTGATCTGCAACTTGTTGACGTGTTGATTACTGAATATCACTTATCAAATGACAGAATTAGAAATAGTGATCAACTTAGAGTTGTAACCCTTTAAATCTTCTTTCTGGATCATCTTGAATCATTAGATTTGAGATTCGGTAGCGAAAGTTATGATTTAAATACTAAAATGTATCCAGACAGAATCCGAGTCAACTTGCTTCATCTCATCCGTTGATCTCTCTTTATCCATTTATCCTTCTGTATTTGATATTATCCTCGGTTGATCTTTAACTAACCAAAATGATTTATAGAAATCCGAATTTTACCGGTTTTCATTTGGTGTTATCTTTCTGATTTGCTCTGATCTTCAGCTGAACATTTGCCCCAATCCTTGATTTGTTCTAACTAGATCTGGGATCATTCTCAGCTAACCAAATAGATCCAGTTAAATCTGATTTTAACTAGTTTTTATTTGTTTTAATCCTCTTTCTCTTCATTATTATCTTCTACAAAATAGACATTTAAGATAAAGAAATTAGCAGATTTATTACACGATAAATGTAGGAGTGTAATGAAAAGAATGCAAAATATGTGTATGATCACACCCCCACACCTATCTTTTGCTCGTCCTCGAGCAAAACAACAAAACTAAACCAAAAATTATTAGACTACTTTCGCAGGTCACGCGATTGCACTGAGCTTGTGTAACAAGCCGTTAAACCTCTAGGTTACCCCTAGAGGACGTTTTGTCTCGTGAGGGTTTTCAGTGGATTGCACTCACAAAATCCATAAAGAAAGAGAAAAATGTTAATATTTTGAAAACACATTTTGAAAGAAAAATATTTGAAATATTATTGTAAGATTTAAGTAATCTATAACTTATAGAAAAATCGAATTTTTCATTTCTAAACTTAGTCTCTATTCAAAAAGTTATAATCAATCAAAGTAAGGAGTCAAATTGTACTTCTCATCTAGTCTATTACTTTACCCTAAGTCATATGCACCTTCATGATCGTGAAGTTTTGACTAAGGGTTCTTTAACTCTAACTCTTATGCCTTATAATTTTATTTATATATATTTTTTTATTTTTAGTGGTATTATTCCTTAGTTCTATTAGGCTTTCTAATATGCCCATGTAACGAGCCCTTAATCGATGACTCCCAATCAAACGGTCTTAGGGCACCGGGTGAGAAAACACCCTAAGGACTTAAGGACTCGAGCAAACAAGGCCTCAAAACTAAAGATTTTATTATATGAACTGCTTTTAGGCGTGAATACTTATACTTTATTAGGCACAAATACCCAGCTTAATCAGAAGATTTTTATATATATATTTTTCTCAAACTTATCTAATCATCTTTCGCATAAATATCAAGGCTTGCTTAGGCCAAAGCACCTAGCTAATCAATAATTAGATTTGTTTATCTTTCATAGATATATTTTTTTGTTTTTTTCTTTTTTTAAGACATAAGAATCTTTTTTTTGAACCCTAAGTGTGTAAGTGTATAAAGTGTGCATATGTCATCAAGGTAAAGATCAAGACTAAATTACCTTGACAAATTATCTTCCTAACCCTAAAATTAAACAAATAATCTTATTTTGACCAAGTATAAGAAATCCTAATTTGGATTTTCCTATTCCTTAAAATTGACTTAATTTCTTATAAAAATATGTCAAAATATTATTTCTATTTTCAAAAAAATTTTAAAAGTAAAGAAAATGTTAAATTTTTTGGTTTTTAAAAAAGAAAACCTAAGTTATGTTAGAACCCTCACCCCACACCTATCTCATGCATTGTCCTCAATGTATGAATTAATGCATAGATGCATGAAAAGAAGAAAAGGAAGGAAAAATATTAGCTTAAGATGTTGGGTCTGGTGGTGGTCTGATTGGGTTAAGCGTTGTTACCCAATCAAGATAATGTGATGGTTCACGGAACCTATCTTTATTGACCTCTTTTCTATTTACATATTTACAGTCCCCAATATGAATATGATCATGAAAGATCCTATCGTGAAACTTACTCCCTTTACATGACCAGTCCTGAAAAATCATCACAGAGTCATCATGGTCTATACCTATGTCCAACAAAAGAATGTGACTTGGTAGAATGGTTGACTTGGACTCAAGAATGATAGGTTCAGGAACCAATACAAACTCGGGAAAATCAACTTGGTTCAAGAGTTAGTTTTGGTTCAAGCATTGAGTCCAAGTCCAAGAATTGATATTCACATTCTTTTTCCATCAATGGAATGTGACTATCCAAAATTGGTGATTCAATTTCAAAATCTATGAGTACGGGAATAAATGTTGGCTTAGAAAATTGGTCCAATTGGGTAAGAATACCTGAGTCAACATAGATTCGAAGATGGAAACTGAATCACAAAGTTAGGATCGGGTTCACATTCATGATCAAGTTCAATCTCATTAAAATGAAAACTTGCCAATTCGTCAATGAGTTGATATTGGTCAAGTTCAAGGCTTTGTGGTGAAACTGAACCTTGGTCAAAGTCTTCAAGATATCATGATTCTTGTTTTCATCATATGGCTAGAAGTGTTAGGAATAGTCAAAGATTGAATAGAAAGAGTTTTCTTATTCCTATGCATGTTCTCCAATCTACTAATTCTTACTTCTATCATATCGAGTGAATCATTTTGACCTTGAATCATGATTTTCATACTCTTTTCTAAGTTGGCATGTTCTCCTTGAAAAATAGAGTAAGGATCTGTGACTTGAAAATTTTTACGGGATTTTGAGTCTTCTAAATTTGAATTCGTCGCTCAAGCTCATCTAAGGCTTCCATCCTCTTTTCCCAGTCAATTGATTCTTCTAATGGTTGTTCGGGAGAAGGAGTATATGAAGCTGAATGTTGGTAGGGTAGTTGACAATATGACTCGGGGGAGTTGTATCCCCATTGACTCTGTGAAGAGTAGTGATGATTATTCCAGTCTTGTTCATAGTATTGGGACTGGGGCATGTAATGATTCGGATAAGACCAATCTGGCATACTAGGTTGGTTAAATTTATGATATGTTGGGTTGGTAATATCTGAAAAAGAGGTCAGGGTGTAATATGGATTACCATTAAAATTAGAAAATTATTGTTATAAGCCATATCACACAAGAAATGTCATCACAAACAAAGAAAAACAAACAAATAAGCAAACAAATAAAAAGAAAGAAAAATTTTTAAACTAAGTTAGGGTAGACCTTTGACCTAGACGACTCCTAACTGGTTAGACTGTCAACGGGAGGTATAATGCAGACTTTGACCACAAGCTAATCAGCCAGGTCGGGGTAAGATTGGTGGGAGGTATCCGCGCAAGAGCGACGGGCCTAATTAAGCCAAACCACCAGCCTTCGGGGTTTCGCCCCTCAATCCCTTTCCTTAATACTGATTTGCAGGAGTCAAACTCTAACACCTTCCCCCTTAGAATAATCTCCTAATTGAGTCTGAGATGTCCTTAGGGCCAACGTCTACTCAGTTTTAGTTAGGCTTGGGTTAGTGAGTGAGGAGATTGTTTGTGGGCTAAGGGGTAATGACTTCCCCACCTTATCTTGTTTATAGGACAAGCCCTTAAGATTGATTGTGCAAAGTGTGCAAGATAAAGAAAAGTAACATTCAACAAGCAAATAATCACTCAAGAATGTTTCCTAAACTATATGCCATGCATATGTACCTTTTGCTCCAGCACTCTTCAATAGTAATGTAAAATGTAAACGAATTAGACACGTGCCTAAATGCAAAATCTAAACCATTTTTAATATTTAACAAGCATCATTTTACTGTTGAGGTTAGAAAGTAAGTACAGTGAGACAAATAAGGAAATAGATAGCTACAGATATTAAACTTTACAACACAGCCAACCTGCAGAAAATACAGGTTAGTATTCACTCAGATTGTCACATAAATGTAGCAAATCTGAGAGCTTCTGGGCTCTACTTTCTTGAGCAGAGTTCAGGGCCACTTATATGTCCACTGCAATAAAAATTCTTGTTGTCAAACCTGTACACCAAGACAAAGAAGAAAGTTAACCAAAATGTAAATCTAAAAAGAGAATAACTTACCGTCTCTCCCCGCAACGGCGCCAAATTTGATTGAGTTAGAACCTGCACACAAAATATAGAATTTCAGAACTTTTAAAACAGAGATGTGTAAGTGCTTAATTCTACCGCGATAGCAAGTGGCTATGCGGGTCGTGATCCACAAGGAGGGACTAGTAATGAAAGCTTTTTAGTAAGTTGTCTTTTAGGCTACAAAGTATGATTAAAGTTCTTCTTTAGTTCTTTAAAGAAAAAAGGAAATTTAAGTTAAAGTTAAATTAGAAAGAAGATGGTAGATAGAGAAGATGGAGAAACTAGAAATGATATGTACAAAGAAATCGAAATGAGTGATGAAAGAGTTGGGTGTTGTTGGTGTTGGTGATCTAAACTAAAAAAAAGAAAAAAGAAAAGATTAAAAGAAATACTTACCTCCTCTGGTTGATGACTTACCTGGAACCCTTGTATGTTCTACCTTACTTCAGAGCGTTCAACGCATAAAACATAAGATCGAGCTCAGTCCCCATTCGCATTACATCATCAAGACGAACAAGAATGAAATGATATGGAATCTTGAGGAGGAGATCATCATCATGTAATATCGTTAGCACTCACACAAACATGACTATACTGATGCTTCTAGATTCACTTGAATGCTCATCATAACCAAAAAGGAAAAGTAGAAAGAAGAAGAAAACAAAAGTAAAGACAAACATAAAAAAATTACATTTTATTGCTTGCAAAAACGATGGAAGAAAAGGAGGTACATCGGTGTCACTCTCAACATAAGCCTCTCTCTTACTTACATGAATCTCAGTCTAAACTATACTTACAAAAAAAGAAAAATTACATGAAAAGAAAATAAAAACCTACACTAAGAAGAATGAAAACGTGGAATAAATTCTATCTCTGCATGGTCCTTCCTCTTTTACCTTTGAGATTGCAGATATTTATAGGAGAAATGCAGAGGTTAGAGGAGTATGAAGATAGAAAAAGCTGAATATTTCTGAATTTAAATCTTTTCCTTATCTCCAAACTTGATTTGATGTGGATATTCAGTTCTGATCTGCAGCTTGTTGACGTGTTGACCACTGAATATCACTTATCAAATGACAGAATTAGAAATAGTGATCAACTTAAGAGTTATAGCCCTTTAAATCTTCTTTCTGGATCATCTTGAATCATTAGATTTGAGATTCGGTAGCGAAAGTTATGATTCAAATACTAAAATGTATCCAGACAGAATCCGAGTCAAACTTGCTTCATCTCATCCGTTGATCTCTCTATCCATTTATCCTCTGTATTTGATATTATCCTCGTTGATCTTTAGCTAACCAAAATGGATTTATAGAAATCTGAATTTTATACGGTTTTCGTTTGGTGTTATCTTTCTGATTTGCTCTGATCTTCAGCTGAACATTTGCCCCAATCCTTGATTTGTTCTAACTAGATCTGGATCATCCTCAGCTAACCAAATAGATCCAGTTAAATCTGATTTTAACTAGTATTTATTTGTTTTAATCCTCTTTCTCTTTATTATTATCTTCTACAAAATAGACATTTAGACAAAGAAATTAGCAGATTTATTACACGATAAATGTAGGAGTTTAATGAAAAGAATGCAAAATATGTGTACGATCAGTCGGCTAATCCCTTCTGTTAGTCGACTAATAGATTTATATAGTCGACTAATGTAAACTGCTTCCTCTCTGTATCTGTCTTAGTCGACTAAAACTTAGGCCTAATCGACTAGTAGTCTATATTAGTTGACTATAAGTCAACTAACTTTCCTTGACCTGCTTCTTTTCTTCTGCTTTAAGTCATCATCTTCTCTGACTCGATTGGATCTTCTTGGATCATCATTTTCTCTTGAAAACAAGGAAAAATCCTAACAATCTCCGCATTAACTTGTTTTTCAAGACTTTGACAAAATACCTTGAGATTTTGGATTACTATCTTGATTCTTTCCTTGGTTGTAACTGTACCGTGAAATTTTCACTCTTGCCCTCTTCCCGAGGCCTTTGGTTGTTTACCACCATGCCTTGACCTATCTCGGGCCTTACCCGAATGCATCCTTTCTTTAGCCGTCCTGCAACACATAGACATGTTACAGTTTTCCTTGAAGCTCTATCTCGAAGTGAGCTCCACCTCGAAGTGAGCTCCCTTCAAATTTTTCATTGAAACTCTACCTTGACCTAGTTTATTTTCCTTAGCTTGCATTGCATCACCGACGCCACTAGTAAATTTCGCTTTGTGATGCCTTCCCGACCACGGGCCCCCTGCCGGTCTTGAGGCAATTCGCCTCTAATTCTGCCATGGTTTTACCAACTTTACACGAACACTGTCAAGGGCTTGTCGTGCCATGATCTTCCACCGATCACTTGGTGATGGTCCACCTTCTATCGATGTTTTAACCTTGAGACTCACCGTCTGCTCATAACTGCCATGGTCTTATCGAGTCTTCTCGCCACACACTGCCATGATCTTCCTTCCATCAATCAAGGCTGTCATCCACCGCTGCATTTTTATTTACCAGATCTATTGCCTTGCTATTGATGATCTTCAAACCTGATAGATCCACCAATGTCTGCAATAATTTCACTGTGTCACGACTAGTCTGTCGTAACTTTAACTGTGATTTTCATCGACATAACCGATTTGTACAGAACCTACATCAGACATTAGAATCTCCTCGATCTGCACCCACCATTGCATCTAAAACGTTGAAAAAATATATGGTTTGACACCTTGATTGTCTGAATCCGACTAGAATTGCACGATCTACCTTCTGATTAATCTCGTCCATTGATCATGTTCGTCACCCTCTATTATTTTTTCTCTGACTTGTCGCAGCGAGCCTCCATGGAATCTCTTATGTGATGCCTTCTGAGCTCGTCGAGCTCGTCTTGCCGTCTGCCATTAGCGATGATCCGATCATCACCTCCGCATCTACCATGTTCAGATCTGAGCATCATTGAGCCTTAATGACTGCACCTTGATCAATATACTCCAAAAGTCATCGATTTTTACCTTAGAACAAATCTGAACTTTCTCGTTGTCTTCTTCATCTTGATGCCTCCGTCAAACTCTATCGACTCGGCATCTTCTGCTTCATCTAAAGCACTCAAGTTTTGAACGAACACCATCAGCTTTGGTATCAATTGTTAATCTGATCTGATACCAATTGTTGCGTGCATAACCCGAGATACAATATTTACTATGATACTAATAGTTTGGGGATACGGAGATCCCCACCGATGGCCTCAAACACGCCATAAGATCGATTACCTCGAGCACACAAGATGAATAATAAAAGATACAAGAAGAACACACAATTTAACGTGGTTCGGCCCAAACTTAGCCTACGTCCACGGGGAAAAAACTTGAGAGAGCTTTATTAATAAACTTGATAAAAAGAGATCTAACCTTCCTCTTGATCCCATAAGAGTATTCACCTTCTCCTTGAATCTACACCTAAATTACAAGAGTATACCTTCTCTTTATGCACTTTCACCTTGCTCCTCTCTTCTTAGCTTTTTAGGGCCTTCTTGACTTTTTAGGCTATTACATTATTTTTCACTACAACTTCTTCTGCTCCACCTAAATCTTAGGTTACAATCCTTTATTTATAGAATTTTTCAATACAACTCTTATTTGAACTAAGAAATGATGTTGGCCATTGGATGCTTGAATAATCTTGATCAATCCTATTAGGAGTTGATCTACTTGATCTAGAAGAATTCTAAATCTTTTAATCTTTAGAAACAAATCTTTCATTGAATAGAAACTGAGTAATATTCATACTCCATCAGAAAAGAAAACTGACGCCTGAAAAAGAAACTGATTCTGTTTCAGAAAATGCCTGTATAGTCGACTAGCACTTAGGCCTAGTCGACTAATACCTTCCATTAGTCGACTAATAGGTTTATATAGTTGACTATTGTAAACTGCTTCCTCTCTGTATTTGTCCTAGTTGACTAATACTTGGCCTAGTCGACTAGTAGTCTATGTTAGTCGACTAATACTTAGCCTAGTCGACTAGTAGTCTATGTTAGTCGACTATAAGTTGACTAACTTTCCTTGATTTATTTCTTTTCTTCTGTTTCAAGCCATCATATTCTCCAACTCGATTGGATCTTCTTGGACCATCATCTCCTCTTGAAAACAAAGCAAAATCCTAACATCTACTACTGTTAATCTTCATTGCAAGGAACTCGAAGAACTTTTCCCCTTTGTTAAAAAAACAATTTAGAACTGTTAGGACGCAAGTAAATCAAGTCTTTCAAGGGTAATCCTTTAATGTCTTTGAGGGGATTCACAGCCCAGACCAGTTAATTACTTAGAATCCATAAGGAAGTGAATCCATGGAGTGAATTGGTCCCAAATAAGAAGGAAACTAACTACTCAGTTCAAACTTATAGTCAATTTGTAAATGACAGAAAAAAGAAAGGAACAATATTTACAACTCGCAAAGAACTCCATGAAGGGCATTGAATTAAAAGATTTCAGCAAGATAACAACCAGAGTACAGACAGCATAGAATGATTACAGTGGTTCCATGTCACCTGTGTGGTAATAGGAATATTAGGTTGTGCTTGGCAATGCTTCTCATAAGTGCTTTCACATCTTTTAAAGAAAATAAGTGCCTTTTAACAAAATTAATTGGTCGGTAACTGCTTCAAAAAAGGACCTTCAGAGAAAAGCAAAAGTCAAAAAGCTATTTTGAGAAGCCACAACCATAGAAACCAAAAGCTTATCTTGTCTTTTCTCTTTTTATTTTCCTCCCATGATGTCTCATGTAACATGACCTTTAACTGAATTCTTCTCTCTATTTCTCCTACTATATATTGTGAATCTTATCTAAATTTCTCTCACTCGTCCATTTCTATCCTACCTTCCTCTAATAAATTTATTTTAAATATGTAAACTTTTTGTTAAGCATTTAAAATTTTGAAATAACAAAGCATCTTAATTATATAAAAGAACTTTTTTAGAAAAAGAGCTTTTGGATAATTCATTTTGAAAAAGGATTTATCCATAAGCAGAAGCAATACCAACCCATAGACATCATGCTATGACATTTCACTTTGGGATCTTTGATCAAGTAGAGCGGAGTACTTCTCTGTAAGAGGTATCCTCGAGTTTTGTCCTACACTAGCAGTGTTGTATTCATTGTTCTAAAATGTTCGATGTCGGGGTCACGACGAACGGTGAAATCCCATGTCGCATTGTGGATATCAGAGATAGTTTATAAATGTAGGGTGTCATAGTGGGTGGCAGATGTGTCATATATATTATGTCCTAGATATCCTAAATAATATAATTTTAACAATGTAATACACATATAAATCATGTACAGTCAAGATTCTAAATGGTAGAAATCGAATACATGCCGCCAAGGGGTCGTATAACGTTTATGAGGCAAGATATTTGGATATTAAGTAAGCGAACTCTATAATGGGTAAAAGAAATATGTATCCCGTGTAGATAAATACAAACAAATTTAAAGTAAGTAATATCTAACTGTCATCACCCTAACAAAGTTATAAACCTAAACATAAATTTGTTAAAATGCATATTCATTTCATGCAACCAAAAAAACAGTATAATAATGATAAAAAATAGTGCATTATAAGTAAAAAATTTAAAGAACAAATAAGGAAATAAATAAACAATTTCACAAACCTTATAATTCATGTGCAAAATACGATGTCATGGATATGCACGGCAAAATGCCGATTAAACCCGAGATGTCGGGGACATTCGCTGCAAAAAGATTAAAGATATATCTACCTTCATGTCGTGGCGTTGAAGGCTTAAAAGGACATGTCCCCTGACATGTCGGGGACATTTAAAAAAATGGGTGTATTTGAAGTGGGAAGAAGACAGAGATAATCTGGAGTGGCTCTCGGGGCCGTGGCGATAATGTTATTCCAGGTGGAGTGTTGAGAAATTGATATGCTATGATACCAATTGTTACTCCCAGGACCGACGAATACGGAACTTGACAATATGATCAGTACTTGCAAAATAAACTATTATAAAGCAAACTAATAATATCTAGATAAAAGAGTAACAAGAAACGTGGTTCGGCCCAAACTTGCCTATGCTCAAGCGGAGAGAACTTGAGAGAGCTTTATTAATAATTTGATACAAAGAGATTTAACATTCCGCTTGATGCAACAAGAGTATTTACCTTTCTCCTTAATCTAGACCTATATTACAAGAGTATTACCTTATCTCTATGCACCTTCACCTTGCTCCCTCCTTGCTTGGCTTCCTTCTGATCTCCTTGGTGTTCCCCGCCTTTTTCTCCTTGAGATCAATATTTTCTTTGTTTTTCAATGTTTGGTTATAACATTTATTTTAAGGATTTTACAATTCAACTCCTATTTAGACTAATGAGATGATCTTGGCTTTTGAATACTTGAAAAATCTTCATCAATCCTATTAGGAGTTGATCTCCTTAATCTAGAAGGATTCTAAACCCTTTAATCTTTAGAAACAAATTCATCATTGAATAGAAACTGAGTCCTATTTGTATTCCACTAGAAAAAGAAATCGACGCCCGAAAAAAACTAATTCTGCTTCAGAAAATGCCCCATATAGTCGATTAGCATTTAGGCCTAGTCAACTAATCCCTTCCATTAGTCGACTAATAGGTTTATATAGTCGACTACTGTAAACTGCTTCCTCTCTGTATCTGTCTTAGTGGACTAATACTTAGACATAGTCGATTAGTAGTCTTTATTAGTCGACTATAAGTCGACTAACTTTCCTTGATCTGCTTCTTTTTTTCTGCTTCAAGCCATCATCTTTTCAAACTCAATTGGATCTTCATGGACTATCATCTGCTCTTGAAAATAAGGCAAAATCATAACAAACTCCACATTGACTTGCTTTTCAAGCCTTTATTAAAACACCTTGAGATTTGAATTATTACCTTGATTTTTTTCTTTGTTGTAACCATGTTGTGAAGCCTTTAACTCTTGCCCCCTCTCCCGGGCCTTTGGCTGATTTATTGTCATGGCTTGGGTCATCTCGGGCCTTTCTCGAATGCAACTTTTCTCCTTTTCGTAACACTTCGACCCGGTTCACGTCCCTTGCAGTCTTTCTTGAAACTCCATCTCGCGATAAACTCCCTCCAAGCTTATCCTTAAAACTCCACCTCGAACTGAGTTTCCTTCCTTCAGCTTGTGTAACCCTCCACACTTTTATCCTTTTAGGATTACCCTATCTCTTTGGCTAACTGTGACGATGCCTTATTGCACTTGGATCCGGCATCCTTTTTCATAGAGCACCCTTATGGATATTAGATTGTAGCGTGCCTCCGGGACATACCAGATCGCCTCCAGAGCACGCATTGTCCCATCTCTTTCTGTAACTTTGACTGTCCCGGTGCCAAGGACCTCGTAGCCGAACCATCCATCATCTTGATAATCCCTTCCTCTTTTTCAACTAAGGAGTTGAACAACTTTTTTTGAAGACATACATGAACCGTACTACCTGAATCAAATATCCAGCCTTTACCTTGAAAAGTGTTATCCTTGTAGGAAGCATCAATACTTCAGTTTCCTCTAAATCGCTCAATGCTACGCCTGCCTCCGCAGTTTTCCCTTCTTCTTCAACTACTCTTACCGATGCTTGCAGTTATTCTTCCAATGACCTTCCCTGTGACAAAAGTGACACGCCTTTGACGAGCCCGGACCTTTCTTTCCTTCTCCTCTTCCTTTTCTTCCCGTGACCACCAAACTCGATCCTATCTGCTCCTCTTGATTTGGTCTTTTTCTAATCCCATTAGATAAGAGAGTTGACATGACCTCCTCAAAGATGAAAGTTTCCTTACCGTAGAGTATGGTGGTGACGATGTGATATATGACTCTGGAAGTGAACTAAGAAGTATCAACACCTTGTGCTTCTCGTCAATCTTGACATCAACAGCTAGAAGCTCGCTGATGACCTTGTTGAAAAAGTTTAGATGCTCCAACACTGTTGTCCCTTCGTTCATACGTAACCCGTATAGTTGTTTCTTGAGATACAGCTTCTTAGAGAGGCTTTTCGTCATATACAATATTTCTAACCTTGTCTGCAATCCTGTAGCCATTTTTTCATCTATCACGTTGTACATCACCTTGTCCACGAGACATAGTTGGATCGTGCTTGCTGCATTTAGATCTATCTCCTTCCAATCCTCGTTTGATGTACCTGCAAGTTTTTCTGACTTACCCTGCAAGGTTTTGTGAAGACCCCCAGCAACACCTTCACACTCTTTTGCCATAAGCCAGAGTTTCTTTTGCCATTGAACTTTTTGACCTCGAACTTTGTCGTAGAATTCTTATCTTTGACATATCGCCCTTCGTCAACCTTTAGCTCTGATACCACTGTTGAAGAATTGATATGCTATGATACCAATTGTTACTCTCAGGATTGACAAATGTGGAATTTGACAATATGATCAGTACTTGCAAAAAAACTATTGTAAAACAATCTAGCAATACCTAAACAAAAGAGCAATAAGAAAGAACATGAGGATTTAACGTGGTTCGGCCCAAACTTGGCCTACGTCCACGAGGAGAGAACTTGAGAGAACTTTATTAATAACTTGATACAAAGAGATCTAACCTTCCTCTTGATACAACAAGAGTATTCATCTTCCTCCTTAATCTAGACCTAAATTACAAGAGTGGTATCAGAGCTAAAGGTTGACGAAGGGCGACGAAGGGCGATATGTCAAAGATAAGAATTCTACGACAAAGTTACCTTATCTCTATGCACCTTCACCTTGATCCTCTCTTTGCTTGGCTTACTTCTAATCTCCTTGGTGTTCTCCATCTTTTTCTCCTTAAGATCAATATTTTCTCTATTTTTCAATGCTTGGTTACAACTTTTATTTATAGGATTTTACAATACAACTCCTATTTGAATTATGAGATGATCTTGGCCTTTGGATGCTTCTAGAATCTTGATCAATCCTATTAGGAGTTGATCTTCTTGATCTAGAAGGATTTTATACCGTTTAATCTTTAGAAACAAATCCTTCATTGAATAGAAACTGAGTCCTATTCGTATTCCACCAGAAAAGAAAACTGGCGCCTGAAAAGAAACTGATTCTGCTTCAGAAAACACCCCGTATAGTCGACTAGCACTTAGACCTAGTCGACTAATCCCTTCCATTAGTCGACTAATAGGTTTATATAGTCGACTACTGTAAACTGTTTCCTCTCTGTAACTGTCATAATTGACTAGTACTTAGGCCTAGTCGACTAGTAGTCTTTGTTAGCTGACTATAAGTCGACTAACTTTTCTTGATCTGCTTCTTTTCTCCTACTTCAAGTCATCATCTTCTCCAATTCGATTGAATCTTCTTGGACCATCATCTCCTCTTGAAAACAAGGCAAAATTCTAACATGGAGGACAAATTACATTTTGGTAATAGAAAGCCAACATCATGCTATAACATTTTACTTTGGGATCCTTGGCAAGTAGAGCAGACTACTTCCCAGTGAAAGTAGTAGCATCCTCGAGTTGTGGTCTTCCACTAAGGGCACTGGTGTATCGGAAGATGGAGATCATTTGGTGAAGCTCTCAGATGAAATCTCTGGCGAGGATAATTTTATTCGAAGCGGATGGAACAACATGCTTGCCTGATTGGTATGAAGAGACAATTGAAGGTCAGATTTGCTCAAGCATAATTAGGCATTGGAACCTGACCCAAAAGTGACCTGCCCGACCCAATTGTCACCCTACTAGTTTTCCAGGTATAACACATTTTAGACTTAGCTTGTGAAGAACAAATGAGGTGAGAAAATAATTCTGGTGCTGAAATTTTAATAACATTTCAAGTTGATGTTACTCTCAAAGGGAAGGAAAGCGCACTGAGAGGACAATCGTAATGCCCCACAAGGGATTACAACAGGATACTTTAACGTTAAGTTCTCTCTCTTGCCGCATGGTTTAAATTTTTAGACGAATGGTGTAGCAAAATTTTTACAGGCAAAAAAAGGCACATATAACGTGGTACAGAAATAAAATTGCATGCGGCTTATATGCAGTATAAGTAGTATCAAATTCATCTAATTCAGGAGAGGATAGAGTTGAGAAAGAACTCACGATCATATCTCCTTCCTTTCCCATGGCTATAGCTGCCCGAATAGCTACTCTCCTAATGTCATGTACAAAAAGCCTAGTACCATTTTGAAGACTTGGGTAGCCACAAGTTTCACCGTATCTTAAATAGTCTTTCAAGGTCAATCCAACACCAGCCAGCATGTCATCAAATATGTCCACTAATAAAATGTAAATAAAATGTCAATGCCATCCCAAACATATTTTTGTTCAGTTAAGGTTATGAAACGACGGTGGAATAACCAATAAAACCTTTGTAGTAAAAAAAAAAATTTTACAGCTAAATACATACATTGATTTTCTGACTTTGGGTTGCCAGTTGTCAGAATAGCCACATCACTTTTCTCAGTTGCAATTTTTGTCAGTATTGGTCTCTTCCCTTTATCAGTTTCACCAGCACATCCAAACACTGAAAATAAATCAACAGAAAGGAAACATTATGAACCTTACTAACAGTGGATACAAATTTGCCGCCAGTCTCATTGCTATTTGAAAATTGTACAAATGGAAAAGGTGTAAAACTATACCTGAGAAGATTAGCAAGATGTTAAGAACTACGTTAGTCAACTTTATTCTTTATCCAGGTGAATTGGGTTTTGCCCAATAAATAAGACACTGATTTTGACCAATCAATGCGTCCAAGCATTCTCATGTCTGATATAAGAACTTCCCAATGACTGAAGTAATGGTTACTCTTACTCATAGTCGTCTTCTCATATGATAGATGACATAGCATACACACTAGACCGATCAAATTGAACCAGACATTACCGATCAAATTGAACCAGACATTTAAGTGCTCATATCTAGAACTTCTATGCAATGGCTGACGTAATGGTCACATTTGATTAGGATAGTCTTCTTATACGCTAGATAACATGGCAAACGTACAAATGAAGCCGCATAGCCCATTCTTATTGCAACAGTGATTACTATTTCAGGTGATGGA
Source organism: Agave tequilana (assembly GCA_038442645.1). Taxonomy (NCBI): domain Eukaryota; kingdom Viridiplantae; phylum Streptophyta; class Magnoliopsida; order Asparagales; family Asparagaceae; genus Agave; species Agave tequilana. The sequence continues at coordinate 104,839 of JAVJIF010009251.1, read as the reverse complement.
CATACCAAATCTCCTGTAGGCCTGGACACACGGTAAATTTAGGATGTGTGTTGGTGGTGGTGGTGGTGGTTTTTTTTTTTTTTGGTGTTGGTGGTTGGGTTGGGGGGGGGGGGGGGGGGATGTTGGGGTTACCTTTTTCTGAGGCTGTCTGGTGGATTAATAAATAAATATGCAAAACACACATACATGAAGGTGAGATGGCCACTAATGGAGTATTAAATGGGATGCCATTCATGGAGTTCTGACAAAAGTTCTCACAATGGATTTCTCATAGGTAATTTTCCTATGAGACTTCCATGAACGATCATCTCTTTGCTGGTCCAGACCAGTGTTTAAAAAGCTTCTTTGAGGCTCACCTCATGTCATTTTCAACGCTAATTGCCTCGAGGCTCAAAAGAAAAACCATTTGTCCCATGAGGCATACTCCTCATTACTTGAAGCATATATAAAGCCTGTGCTTCATGTCTTATGGAGCACTTTTCTGTTGAAGCATACACTTCAAGGAAAAAAAGAATTTTAACTTAAATTAAAAATGGAAAACAGTAGTCCCACACCTAGTCTTCTCTTTCTCTCCACCCATTGGAGACACTATTATGATTCACTTACATCTATAACATTTGGTGTTGCAAGTGACTATGTTTTCTTCATTCTCGCAAGTGATCATGTACCTTATGTTTTTTAATAAAATTTCAACCTTTACTTTTCTGTTGTATTAAAATTATACTGCACTGATTTTAAATTTGCGTTTGATTTTTTAGTTTTTTTCTGTTAATTTTTGTCCTTATAAGAATTAAAATTTGCATTTTTTAAACAGTCACTTTCTTTCATCTTTTCTGTTACTTGTATTTTCTTCTCTATGTTTTTAGATGGACACTTAAGCCATGTGGTCTTGAGTAAGACCATGTGGCCATAATAGGAATGTGGTCTTTGGCTCTTCTCCCTCCAACTTATGTCATAGTTGTTTCTATTTGTATACCAAGCCTAGTTCATTTTTTATTAATGTCTTGATGTGATCTTATCTATTTGTAGAATATTATACTATTCCATATAACTTTATAATCTTTACAAGCTTTAGAAAATAAAATAATAAAAAATCATGAGGACAATGCCTCACATCCTGAGGCTTACCCCTCGCCTCATAAAGAGGTCAAACGTTTAGCCTTGCGCTTTCGCCTTTTCAAGCATTAGTCCAGACCGTTCACCTTGCAACACATTCAGTCAAAAAATGAGAGGCCAAGTGGTTCCAAAACTTCTTTCACCTTCATTAAGCGACAGCCTAGGCGCTTAGGCGGATACCTAAGAGGTTAGGTCAATTGGTCTCTCTGCTTTTAAATCACTGCTAGATCTACCAAGTTAATATAAAGAAAATGGGTCAATTTTTAGTTGGCTAGGCAAATCTTGCCGAATTGACATGAAATTTCATTGAATCTAGCTCTCAATTGATAATTAAGATTTTGAAAGTTTTGTGAGCCAGGGGATTTGTAACCCCGTCGCTGCTTAGTACGATGGTCGATAGTACAAAAGTGGGTTTAGACCATTGTTGATGCAGTAACCTAACCTGGTTCTCAACCAAATAGTATCTTACAACCCTTTTCTGGTGGTTTCAGCTAAAAAGAAAGCAAAGAAAGAAAGTCAGGAGAAAAGGAAGGAGGATTCGTGGTTATGAGGGTTCTTAGTAAACCTTAGATACCTTCCAAACATTCATGATTGCATTAGTGAAATTGTTCCTCATCTGTAAAGCTCTTTAAAGTTTTAACTGCAAGTAGAAACTTTATCTAATTAAATAATTCAATAAAATTACCTTAATAAATTAAACAGTTTATGCTAATGCAATCGCAAAACGACCATTCAAAAATTCTCATAAGTTAGAGAATGAGAACAATTAAAGAAAAAGCCGGTAACTTTTTCACTATAAAGAATCACATTGATATATTAAGCATTATCTATGGCAAACAACCAAATGAATCCCATATATAAAATGAATTCATAGTCCATGGTTAAATAACATGCCATTGTAACTTCTCTCCATGTTTCTTTCTTTTTTTAGTAACACGGGTTATCAAAATTTATTAGCTAGAATCCCCAAACCTCTCAACTGAAATTAACTCTTCAAATCATTGTTTTAAATATCAGCCGAGTTGGCTGAGATATCGTCTGATATCTCTTTTTTTGCTTGCTGTGGATACGATATGGGGAAATCATTCGTCCATATCGTTTGCAGCAAAAAACAGCTAATAAATCGTCTGATATGTGTCGGCACAAAATCAACCGATATAGATTTTATTTTAATTGGGTACGTTTTTGAAACCCATGAGCATTGAATCCAAACCCGACCAGTCAGCCGACTATATTAGTGTTGTTTGCTTCGTTAGGGCTCGATAAAAATGAGCCTTAGTTTTTCTCCTCCGTGAATTGACGGTGACGATGCCTGCATCCGTTTCATTCCCCAAGCGCGATGATCTCTCCCCGAGCGTGACGAGCCCCCTTGCCCCCCCCCCCCCCCCCGGGAGCTTTCCTTGAATCAACGAGCGTGACAATCTCCCCCCGAGAGCGATGAGGTCCCCCGAGCACCGCCGAGGTCCCCCGACCGTCTTTGCATGCATATTATATCATTTTTATTTGATAAATGATATCTATGACACTAAACCAACTTTTACTTATCAATATTTCATTATATATAGTGTCTGATATGAACGCCCGATATGCGCGCATATCCCCGATATCTGATATGTGATTGAAAAAAACCCTTTCCGATACGATCCCGATATCCGATATTAGGACCATTGCTTCAAATAATCATCGAAGCAATTTCCCAAAGTTTCTCTAAAAATGTAATTTCCCAAATCAAGGATGCATAATTGACTTGTTCCCTATATGAAAATTAAGGGTGGCACTCGAATTGGGTGATAAGGCCAAATGAATAAAAGTGAGGAATTCTATCAAATTCTCATCTGGATTCAATAAAATTGAAATGAATCTAGCTCTTAACTGATAATTAAGATTTAGAACCGAGGATTCACACCCCCTCCCCTGGCTTTGTTATTGCTTAATAGGGTGGTCATTGGAAGTATAGAAGTGGGTTTATCCTTGTTCAGAGTTTAGACTATTGCTGATGTAGTAACCTAACCATGCACGGTTCTCTTGCTATCCAAAGGAAACCATAAAGGGTTGAAAACCCGTAGTGTTTTTCAGATAGGATTTTACAGCCCTAATATGTTGTTCAGCCAAGAAGAATGCAAAGAAAGAAAGATAAAGGAAAAGAAAGAAGAATTAGTGGTTATGAGGGTGGTCCCTAGTAAAACTTGGATACCTTCCTAACTTTCATGATTGCATTAATGAAACTGTTCTTCATCTCTAAAGCTCTTTAAAATTTTATCCGCAAGCAGAAATCCTTATCTGATTATTTATTTCAATAAAATTATCATAATAAGTTATGTAGTTTAAGCTAATGCAATCAGATAATAACCGTTGAAAATTTCTCATAAGGTAGAGTAAAAAAGATTTGAAAAAAACAGTTGTTAACTGTAGAGAATCACATTGATACATAAAGCCTTATTTATGACAAACAAACAAATGAATTCCCATATATAAAATCATTTATAATCACTGGTTAAAAATTAATATGCCATTGTGTCCTTCTCTCCAAGTTTCATTTTTTTTCTAGTCAACACAAAATATCCAAATTTATTAACTAGAATCTCCAAATCTTTCAACTGAAATTAACTGTTTAGATCAACATCCAAATAATGTATTGTAAGACTATAAACATATTACACTTAACTCTCACCATAAATTCAGAGTTTTGGTGTAGTGACAGGTACTATAATATGGTGCCAGAGCAACTCAAATTAAATTTTCACCAAGCAAGCATTTAAAGCGGATTAAGAAAAATATAGCTACATAAAAGCCCATATTATAGCCCATTAAAAGGATGCTCGACCTACATTCTACGGGGGCATGTTTGGCTGTAAACATATTACCCCTAACACTCACCATAAGTTAAGAGTTTTGTTGTAGTGTCAATGACTTTAATATGTCCCAGAATTACTCTAAAAACAAAATTTTAATTTCCCAAATCAAGGATGCATAATTGACTTTTTCCTTCTATGAAAATTAAGGGGGCACTGGAATTAGGGGATAAGGCCAAAGAGATAACACAGTGAGGGATTATTCCAATTGATTCACTGAAATTGAAAATTTTAATTAATCTAGCTCTCAATTGATAATTGAGATTTCAAAAGTTTTGTAAGTCAGGGGATTCAGACCCCTCCTCCCCTGGCTCTGTCTCTACTTAACTAGGTGGTCACAGGAAGTATAGAAGTGGGTTTACACAACTTTAGAGTTTAGACTATTGTTGATGCAAAAACTTAACCATACATAGTTTTGTTGCTATCCAAAGGGAACCAAAGAGGATTATAAAACCCCTTGTTTTTTTGAGATAGCATCTTACAACTCTCCTCATAGTTCAGCCAAGAAATAAACAGAAAGGAAGACAAAAAAGAAAAAGAAAGATAATTGTTGGTTATCAGGGTCCCTAGTAATCCTTGGATACCTCCTAACTTTTATGATTACAATAGTGAAAGTGTTCTTCAACTCTAAATCTCTTTAAAGTTTTATCTGCAAGTAGAAAACTTTATCTAAGTATTTAAGCCATAAATTATGCAGTTTAAGCTAATGCAATCGAAAAACAACCATTCAAAAGTTCTCATAAGCTAGAGTAAGAAAAAGATAAAGAAAAACTGGTAAGTTGTTTACTATAGAGAATCACATTGATACATAAAGTCTTATCTATGGCAACCAAAGAAATGAATTCCCGTATATACAATGAATCCATAATCAATGATTAAAGTTAACATAGCATTTTACCTTTTCCCCAAGTTTCATTCTTTTTTAGTAAACATGGGATATCCAAAATTGTTAGCTACAATATTCAAACGTTACAACTAAAATTAACTTTTAGAACATCCAAGTAATGTCCCAGGATTTCTCTAAAAACAAAAAGGTAATTCCCAAATTAAAGATGCATAAACCGACTTTTTTCCATATTAAAATTGAGAGGCGCACTAGAATTGGGGGATGATGCCAAAGAAATAATGTTGAGGGATTCTTCCAACCTCTCATCTGGATTCACTAAAATTAAAATTTCATTGAATCTAACTCCTAACTGATAAGTTAGTTTTCAAAAGTTTTTTTTAGCTGAGGGATTCGCACCCCTCCTCCCCCTGCTGTCTCTGCTTACTATGGTTGTCATAGGAAGTACAGAGGTGATTTACCCAACTTTAGAGTTTAAACTACTGCTAATGCAGAAACTTAACCATATCTTTTCTGTTGCTATCCAAAGTGAACCAAAGAGGATTGGAAACCCAAGTATTTTTGAGACAGTATTACTTTACAACCCTCCTCGATAGTTTCAACCAAGAAGAAAGCAAAGGAAGGAAGACAAAAGAAAGGAGCGAGAATTGGTGGTTATCAGGGTCCCTAGTAAGCCTTAGATATCTTTCCTAACTTTCATGATTGCAATAGTGAAATATTTTTTCATCTCTATAGCTCTTTAAAATTTAATCTACAAGGAGAAAACTTTATCTAATCATTTACTTCAATACAATGATCCTAATAAATTAGGTAGTTTAAGCTAAAGCAATCGGAGAACAACCATTGAAAATTTCTCATAAGCTAGAGTAAGAAAAAGATCAAAGAAAAACCAGTAACTTTTTCACTTTAGAGAATCACATTGATATATAAAGCATTATCTATGGCAAACAAACAACAATTCCCTCGTATAAAATGATTTCATAATCAATGGATAAAATTAACTTGTCACTGTAACTTTATCAGTTTATCACAGTTTTATTCACGAGATATCCAAATTTGTTAGCTTGAATTTGCAAATCTTTCAACTGAAATTAACATGAAATTAAAACTTCACATGAGCATCCAAGTATTTTTTTTTTAAAATCTCTAAAAACAAAAGGTAAATTTGCAACATAAGGACCCACAATTGACTTTTCATTATTTGAAAACTAGGGGGCCACTGGAATTAGGGGATAAGGCTAAAGGAACAACGGTGAGTGATTTTTCCAACTTATCATCTGGATTCAATAAAATTGAATTTTTTTTTTTGAATCTAACTCTCAACTGTTAATTAAGATTTTGAAACTTTTGTGAGTTGGGGTATTCGCACTCCTACTCCTCCATCATTGTCTCTGCTTAATAGGTGGGTCATAAGAACTATAGAAATGGGTTTAACCCACTTTGAGTTTGGATTATTATCTATGAACCTAACCATACCTGGTTCTCCCATTATCCAAAGGGAGCACATAGAGGGTTGAATTCCTCTAATATTTTTCATATAGTATTTAACCCTCCTTTGTTGGTTTCAGCCAAGAAGAAAGCAAAGAAAGGAAGTCGGGTGAAAAGGAAAGAAGATTGGTGGTTAGTAGAGTCTGTAATAAAATCTTGGACACCTTTCTAACTTTTACGATTGCATTAGTGAATTGTTCTTCATCTCTAAAACTATTCAAAGTTCTGTGTGAAAGTAGAAAATTTTACCTGATTATTTACAAAAATAAAATTATCTTAATAATATGCAGTTTAAGGTAATGCAATCAGAGAACAAACCATTCAAAATTTCTCATAAGCTAGAGTCAGAAAAAGATCAAAAAAATGATAATTTGTTTACTATAGGGAATCACATTGATAGATAAAGCTTATCTATGAAAATTAACCAAATAAATTCCCATATATAAATTGAATACATAATCAATGTATAAAATTAACTTGTCATTGTAACTTTATCTTCAAGTTTCATTTTTTTTCTAGGCTACACCGGATATCCAGATTTGTTAGGCAGAATCTCCAAACCTGTCAACTAAAATTAACTGTTCAAATGAGCATCCAAGTAATCTTTAAAAGTTTTCCCAAAAAACAAAAGGATAATTAAGCAAATTAAGGACCCACAATTGACTTTTTCCCCATTTGAAAATCGAGGGGAGCATTGGAATTGGGGGATAAGGCTTAAGGCACAACGGTGAGGGATTCTTCCAACTTCTCATCTGGATTCAATAAAATTGATTTTTTTGTAATCTAGCTCTCAACTGTTAATTGAGATTCAGAAACTTTTGTTAGCTGGGGTATTCACACCCCTCCTCCCCCAGCTCAATCGATGCTTAATAGCTTGGTCATAAGAAGCATAGAAATGGGTTTAACCTACTTTCAAGCTTAGAATATACTGATGAAGTAACCTAACCATGCCTGGTTCTCTCGTTATCCAAAAGGAACTCATAGAGGGTTGAAAACCCCAAGTGGTTTTCATATAGTATTTTGCAATCCTCATAGGCTAGTTTCAGCAAAGAAAGAAAGGCAGAGAAAAGGAAGAAAGATTGGTGGTTAGCAGGGTCATTGTGAACTTTGGATACCTACCTAACTTTCATGATTGCATCAGTGAAAATGTTCATCTCTAAATCTCTTTAAAGTTTTATCTATAAGTAGGAAATTTTATCTAATTATTTACTTTAATAAAATAATATTAATAAATTATGCAGTTAAGTTAATGCAATCGAAGAACAATCACTGAAAAATTCTCGCAAGCTAGAGCAAGAAAAAGATTAAAGAAAAAACCGATAATTTTCTTAATAGGAAACACATTTATACATGAAGTCTTATCTATACTGCATCACTGCTAGTAACATTATATATATAGTCGTAGCAAGTCATAGTATTTTATACGTTATGGTCCCATAGTGATACGACACGGTCTCATAGTGATATGGTTCATAGTTCTATGGTATGGTCCTATAGTGATACGGTCCCATAGTGATATGGTTAAGTGACACTTTCTTCTTTATTTGGCGTAGCAAGCCATATTTTGCACATGTGTTGTTAGCGTTAGCAATTATCAAGTGTGTTCCTCTCGTTGCCTTACCCTGGATTGAATATCCCTCTCTCATCCAATGAAATGGAATAAGAGGATCGAATCAACTTTTATCATTCATTGCAGAGAGAGCCAAGCTATTGAGATTTCCAGGGGAAAACACATTCTTCAATTCGTCACCTAAATAGTATATGAATAGTTGTGGTTATTCCTTTACTCTCAAGAGGGAGATAATATATATGGGTAATTTTTGTTATTATTCTAAAGGGGGACACAAATGCTGGGGGCATTTTTAATTAATGGATAAAATTAACATGCCACTATAACTTTTTCTCCAAGTTTCATTCATCTTCCAGTAAACACAACATATCCAAATTTGTAATATCCAAACTTTTCAACTAAAATTAACTATTCATGTCAAGATCTAAGTAATCTTCAAAAATTTCTCTAAAAACAAAAGGTAATTTCCCAAATTAAGGATTTACAATTGATTTTTTCCCCATTTGAAAATTGAGGGGGACAATTGTAACGCCCCGACCTGGCGGATACGGAGACATTACTGCAACGTATATACGCAAGTCAGAAGTACCTTCACGTATATACGCTAAGCATCAGTACAGGCAAGAATCAGAGTACGGAAGCAAGTGGTGCATTATACATTCCAACATATGAGTACAATTACAAAGTTATCACCAGAGGTGATCCAATATTACATGAATATTACATCACTGACATGCGCAATTGCGAGATTACAAGCAGATGTACAAGTATGAACAGTATCAAAGGCACTCACGAGTCTAAAAAGGAAAACTCGAGAGGCACACAGGGGGTCTGGAAGGATGGAGCTTCGGATGGTCTGCTGGGGATCCACGCTACCGTTGCGCTTCTCTGATCAGCAATAGGGAGGATCCACACGCTCCAAGCTCCAAAACTGGACATGAGAATCTAGGGGAGTCAGATGAAACTCCCCAGGCGAGTGGCGATATAAAAGCCAGGTGGCGAGCAAGGGTAAGCATGCAGGAGCAAGTGGATATAAAACAAGTGATATCAAGTAGGAACTACTCATGGTATGATAAGATAAGAGAAGTAAGGTAGATAGGGCAACACCAGATATCTCTAAACTAACATAAAACAGATAAAAAACCGAATAAAACCGATTACGAGCAAAACCGATCTTACAGCTTAGGTTACGGCTCCATGAGACTAGTACATCGAAGGAATAATCCAAACAAGGAAACCCTCATCTATATACCTTTATCTCATGTCACCGTAATCCAAGCGCATACGACCTGAGTTACAAAACAATGCAACAGTTTCATGTTAGCTTATTATTATAATTTGGGCCGCCTAAGTTCCAAGCTTCAGTATGTGTCCCATTCCACATACTTCCACTCACAAATTATATAGCCAGTTATTTGGAAACTGATAAAGTTCGATGAATCATGTTTCGGATGGGCCCCGTACATGCCCGGGACAACGGTTCAGGAGTATCCGGTGCTGAGCCGGAACGTAACGCTAGGTACCGGGACTTATGGACGCCCGAACAGGAATAGAGTATCGCAGATCCCATAGAAATAGGCCTAGGGCATGTGCATACTCGGCAGGAATAATCAGGAGTAGGGGTGCCAGCACACCCCACGGAATCCCTGGTGGCCGCCAGGTGATCCCTCAAGTATGTGGCCACGCGCGGCTCGATAAGACCACCATAAACATGATTAATCAGGGCCCATCAGTTTCCCCCAAACGGGTGCAAGTTGTCTTATTAGAATGTAATATGTGATTATCAATTTACGGGAATAGCAGGTACAAGACATGATCAGGAGTTCAGGAGTACATGAGTACTATGGATTCAGGTCACTGTATATATAATACAGGATAACAAGTACAAGATTCAAGTCACTGCATGTAATGCAGGATAACAAGTACAGTATTCCCGTAAATGAGATAATCACAGGTCAAGTATATCATGCGGGTGTCAAGGGATATCATGACAAGATGGTGATATTTGGCAGGTAACCAGTCATGTCAAGCGATTGATATTAGTCCGGGTGGCAAGTCATATCATAACAAGAGGTCTTGCCAGGAAGTAGCATGTCCGATGTTAGGTGATAACAAAACAGTTGTCAGGTGATATACATGTGTTAAATAGCAACATGTAAATGACAGGATGAAGTAGTGGCATGTAGTAAAGCAGTAACTGAGCACAACCAAGCGGAGCTGAGCAAGCTGGAAATACAGACAGCAAACAGGATTTAACCCTGGAGCGTCTGGCAAGGTTACCGGGACAACTCGGCTTAAAGTGCGAGTAGGAAATCCGGCAGCATCCCGCCTAGACGAATCTAGTGGTAAAGCGCTGAACGCTGATCATGATAACCATGCGGAGCTGAAGACCTGACGGTCCCAATCACTTCCCTTTCGAGATAGTGAGTGACCGGAGGTTAAAGGCTGAGAGACCTGCAATGTTAGTACCACATGAACAATAAATAAACTACCATAATACAAGCATTCGTCACAGAGCAATACATGTCCAGACATTGGCACTCGGCCATACACAAATACAGGGACTCAGCCCAATACATGATACAATGAAAACATGGAGTAAAACACATGTCGACCCGACAAAGCGGGGAAACCCAAATGGAGGCGAGAGCGAGAACACTCGCCTAAATCACCAGAAATGCCGAAAGGTCCGAAATCCACGGAACTCGAGACGCGCCATAATTATGGAAGGAGAGAGTGCACAGGGAGACGCGGGTTTTTGAGGGTGAAACGCGAGGGTTCGCAGACGCGGGAGTTAGCGTCGCGAAAATAGCAGACACGGGAATCACAGACGCGGGAATAGCAGACGCGGGGTTCGCGTCGCAAGAATGGCAGACGCGGGAATAGCAGACGCGGGATAGCAGACGCGGGGTTCGTGTCGCGAGAATGGCAGACGCGGAATTGCAGACGCGGGATAGCAGGCGCGGGGTTCGCGTCGCATAGATGCCACAAAACGCGAGGTCTGCGTTCAAGTGCGGATGCGAGGAAAACGCGGACGTGGACATGGGTTCTGAGTCGCGTTAACATAAGAAGAACACAAACGCGGGAATAGACTCTGCGTCGTGTCAATACAGAAACGCGCGGAGCGCGTTAAGGGATTGCCCAGACGCGGGGTTGAGATCCGCGTTAGGAAACAAACAGAGAGGAGGAAAGGTGATTCCTTTGCTGCGCCCGACGAAGGGAAGTTCGGCCCCAATCCAAAGGAGGGTACCGGCCCTAAGTCTTGCCAACGGAGGAGAACGCGGCCCCAATCCAAAAGGAGGGTACCGGCCCCAGAGGAGATGATGGAGCGATGGTTTTTATGAAGAGGTTTTGATGGTGGTGGTAGTTTTGGAAAAGGTAAAGGAAAAGGTGGAAGCTTTGGTGGAGTTTTGGAGTTGTGGTGGTTTCCATGGAGATGGAGGAGGAAGAAGATGAAGGTAAGGAGTTTGGAGAAGTTGTAGTGGTGGTTAAAGTGGTGTATATGGAGGTGGAGATGGTGGACAAGGAAGCAAGAGGAGGAAGCTCTCTTGGTGGCTTCTCTGTTGGAGGCTGCAGGAAGCAAAGAAGAAGAAGAAGAAGTAAAATGAAGAGAGGGAGAAGGAGAGGGGGTATTTATAGGATTTGGATTGTGAAGGTGATGCAAATAAATAAAAGAGAGGGGGTTTTTGTAAATTGGGGGAATTAGGTGGCTCTCTCTCTTGGCCACTTGGCTGGTTATGATGATGAGAGGGGAGTGGGGATATCTTGGAAATGACATTTGGAAGAGAATTAAATGAAGAGAGAGAAGGGAGGATATTCACCATATAAGACAAAAGCAACTAAGGTGAAGTCTTGCGTTTCCCTCACTCAAAACGCAGCACTCTCCTGCGTTTGGGCTGCATTGGGCTAAACGCAGGAATTAGAGCCGCGTTTGGGGAAAGCCAAAAGCTGCGTTTCAAAGAGGAGAGAGAAAGTCATGATAATTGATGGGATTTGATCTGAAGTGCATTAAATGCGGAATGGGGAGGATCTTCACAATAAATGCAGAATCCCAGGTAGGTGAGATCCGCGTTTAAGGAAGGGGAGAGAGAATGGGAAAAAGACATGGTGGAATATATGGGACAATTTCTCGGTAACTGAGAAAATACTGAAAACTCCGGAAAGGTCCAAAAATAAAGTAACTTGAATAGCTCTCCAAAAATTCTCAAAAATCATAAATATTATAAAATGATTTTTGGTGAAATCGGTTTTCAAAGATTCAATCTCATTTTCAAGATAAAAATCCAGAAGTCAATCGTCAATCTCGGTATACACCGGATGGCCGGATTTTCAATAAATTCAGAAAATTCTCAGAAAAAGTATTTAGATGGGAAATGTGATTTTAAGAAGTAATGTCAAAAGGCACTTTTAGTAATTCCAAACCGTTTGTAAATTAAAAATCCGGGAATCGGTCAACGGAACTGGCCGACACCCGTTTTGAAGATTTTCAATTTAATTCAGGAAAATTTCAGAAAATCATAGAAAATCTAGAATATTGGAAAATGATGTTTAAAACTGAAATCGGTCAAATCGGAATACCAGAAAGACTAAATCGAGCAATACTCTGAGGTCGGGCCTTCGGTTCAGACTAAGGCTGACTCCGAGTCCACGAATCCAAATCCAAAACAAAACGTTCATATAAATAATTCATAATACAAAACAAATATAAGAAGTAAATCGAAAAATACGATCAAAAAATCTGAATACGCAACTAAGTACGTATTCTGGGAGCGGAGTGTTACAATCCATCCACCTTACAAAAAATTGCGTCTTCGCAATTTCGATAAGGGGTAAATTGAACACGAAGAGGACAAGGGTAGAATTTATACCAATTAAGATATGAAGCACTATAGGTAGGGCCCTCAAGTTGACTGATCAATAACCAGAATATAGAAATCTTCTGCACTTCCGGCTGTATAAATCTCCGAACGAGGCCAAATAATACTGACTGATTACACAACTTTGCAATAGAATTTCCGCTGTACTGCATACTCAATGTCGCTCTGAGGATAAGCCAGAATACTGAAGATAAAGGAAACCCTGATAGTCCTGAGCATAATAAAGAAGACCGATAATTAAGAATTCCGAATACCAGGCATCAATCACTCTGAAAGATAGAATAGAGAATGTAGAATATCCGTAGCGAATTCCGACTGTTGACTTCTGAAAGATAACCAGATCAGGATCCATCTGGAGAATACCGAGTTTCATAGAGTTGGCCAAAGAGATCACATAATAGCTTCATTCAGAACCAGCCACTACCTTTCTAGTATATCCATATCTTAAGTTAGTATAAAGGCTTCATAAAACCAAAACAGGGGAAAGATGGAAGAGATTAGGAATCAAAGGAAAGATGATCAAGAAATAGATAACTCTGCACTTGTAGTTGGAATGTATAACCAGGACTCTTGTATTCCAGTTGCAAATTTCTTTACCATTAATTTGCCGTCTGGACGTACTGAGGATGTAGAGCCTAAGCTCTGATACCACCCTGTAACGCCCCGACCCTGGCGGATACGGAGACATTACTACAACGTATATACGCAAGTCAGAAGTACCTTCACGTATATACGCTAAGCATCAGTACAGGCAAGAATCAGAGTACGGAAGCAAGTGGTGCATTATACATTCCAACATATGAGTACAATTACAAAGTTATCACCAGAGGTGATCCAATATTACATGAATATTACATCACTGACATGCGCAATTGCGAGATTACAAGCAGATGTACAAGTATGAACAGTATCAAAGGCACTCACGAGTCTAAAAAGGAAAACTCGAGAGGCACACAGGGGGTCTGGAAGGATGGAGCTTCGGATGGTCTGCTGGGGATCCACGCTACCGTTGCGCTTCTCTGATCAGCAATAGGGAGGATCCACACGCTCCAAGCTCCAAAAACCTGGACATGAGAATCCAGGGGAGTCAGATGAAACTCCCCAGGCGAGTGGCGATACAAAAGCCAGGTGGCGAGCAAGGGTAAGCATGCAGGAGCAAGTGGATATAAAACAAGTGATATCAAGTAGGAACTACTCATGGTATGATAAGATAAGAGAAGTAAGGTAGATAGGGCAACACCAGATATCTCCTAAACTAACATAAAACAGATAAAAACCGAATAAAACCGATTACGAGCAAAACGATCTTACAGCTTAGGTTACGGCTCCATGAGACTAGTACATCGAAGGAATAATCCAAACAAGGAAACCCTCATCTATATACCTTTATCTCATGTCACCGTAATCCAAGCGCATACGACCTGAGTTACAAAACAATGCAACAGTTCATGTTAGCTTATTATTATAATTTGGGCCGCCTAAGTTCCAAGCTTCAGTATGTGTCCCATTCCACATACTTCCACTCACAACTTATATAGCCAGTTATTTGGAAACTGATAAAGTTCGATGAATCATGTTTCGGATGGGCCCCGTACATGCCCGGGACAACGGTTCAGGAGTATCCGGTGCTGAGCCGGAACGTACCGCTAGGTACCGGGACTTATGGACGCCCGAACAGGAATAGAGTATCGCAGATCCCATAGAAATAGGCCTAGGGCATGTGCATACTCGGCAGGAATAATCAGGAGTAGGGGTGCCAGCACACCCCACGGAATCCCTGGTGGCCGCCAGGTGATCCCTCAAGTATGTGGCCACGCGCGGCTCGATAAGACCACCATAAACATGATTAATCAGGGCCCATCAGTTTCCCCCAAACGGGTGCAAGTTGTCTTATTAGAATGTAATATGTGATTATCAATTTACGGGAATAGCAGGTACAAGACATGATCAGGAGTTCAGGAGTACATGAGTACTATGGATTCAGGTCACTGTATATATAATACAGGATAACAAGTACAAGATTCAAGTCACTGCATGTAATGCAGGATAACAAGTACAGTATTCCCGTAAATGAGATAATCACAGGTCAAGTATATCATGCGGGTGTCAAGGGATATCATGACAAGATGGTGATATTTGGCAGGTAACCAGTCATGTCAAGCGATTGATATTAGTCCGGTGGCAAGTCATATCATAACAAGAGGTCTTGCCAGGAAGTAGCATGTCCGATGTTATGTGATAACAAAACAGTTGTCAGGTGATATACATGTGTTAAATAGCAACATGTAAATGACAGGATGAAGTAGTGGCATGTAGTAAAGCAGTAACTGAGCACAACCAAGCGGAGCTGAGCAAGCTGGAAATACAGACAGCAAACAGGATTTAACCCTGGAGCGTCTGGTAAGGTTACCGGGACAACTCGGCTTAAAGTGCGAGTAGGAAATCCGGCAGCATCCCGCCTAGACGAATCTAGTGGTAAAGCGCTGAACGCTGATCATGATAACCAGGCGGAGCTGAAGACCTGACGGTCCCAATCACTTCCCTTTCGAGATAGTGAGTGACCGGAGGTTAAAGGCTGAGAGACCTGCAATGTTAGTACCACATGAACAATAAATAAACTACCATAATACAAGCATTCGTCACAGAGTAATACATGTCCAGACATTGGCACTCGGCCATACACAAATACAGGGACTCAGCCCAATACATGATACAATGAAAACATGGAGTAAAACACATGTCGACCCGACAAAGCGGGGAAACCCAAATGGAGGCGAGAGCGAGAACACTCGCCTAAATCACCAGAAATGCCGAAAGGTCCGAAATCTACGGAACTCGGGACGCGCCATAATTATGGAAGGAGAGAGTGCACAGGGAGACGCGGGTTTTTGAGGGTGAAACGTGAGGGTTCGCAGACGCGGAAGTTAGCGTCGCGAAAATAGCAGACACGGGAATCACAGACGCGGGAATAGCAGACGCGGGGTTCGCGTCGCAAGAATGGCAGACGCGGGAATAGCAGACGCGGGATAGCAGACGCGGGGTTCGCGTCGCGAGAATGGCAGACGCGGAATTGCAGACGCGGGATAGCAGACGCGGGGTTCGCGTCGCATAGATGCCACAAAACGCGAGGTCTGCGTTCAAGTGCGGATGCGAGGAAAACGCGGACGTGGACATGGGTTCTGAGTCGCGTTAACATAAGAAGAACACAAACGCGGGAATAGACTCCGCGTCGTGTCAATACAGAAACGCGCGGAGCGCGTTAAGGGATTGCCCAGACGCGGGGTTGAGATCCGCGTTAGGAAACAAACAGAGAGGAGGAAAGGTGATTCCTTTGCTGCGCCCGACGAAGGGAAGTTCGGCCCCAATCCAAAGGAGGGTACCGGCCCTAAGTCTTGCCAACGGAGGAGAACGCGGCCCCAATCCAAAAGGAGGGTACCGGCCCCAGAGGAGATGATGGAGCGGTGGTTTTTATGAAGAGGTTTTGATGGTGGTGGTAGTTTTGGAAAAGGTAAAGGAAAAGGTGGAAGCTTTGGTGGAGTTTTGGAGTTGTGGTGGTTTCCATGGAGATGGAGGAGGAAGAAGATGAAGGTAAGGAGTTTGGAGAAGTTGTAGTGGTGGTTAAAGTGGTGTATATGGAGGTGGAGATGGTGGACAAGGAAGCAAGAGGAGGAAGCTCTCTTGGTGGCTTCTCTGTTGGAGGCTGCAGGAAGCAAAGAAGAAGAAGAAGAAGTAAAATGAAGAGAGGGAGAAGGAGAGGGGGTATTTATAGGATTTGGATTGTGAAGGTGATGCAAATAAATAAAAGAGAGGGGGTTTTTTGTAAATTGGGGGAATTAGGTGGCTCTCTCTCTTGGCCACTTGGCTGGTTATGATGATGAGAGGGGAGTGGGGATATCTTGGAAATGACATTTGGAAGAGAATTAAATGAAGAGAGAGAAGGGAGGATATTCACCATATAAGACAAAAGCAACTAAGGTGAAGTCTTGCGTTTCCCTCACTCAAAACGCAGCACTCTCCTGCGTTTGGGCTGCATTGGGCTAAACGCAGGGATTAGAGCCGCGTTTGGGGAAAGCCAAAAGCTGCGTTTCAAAGAGGAGAGAGAAAGTCATGATAATTGATGGGATTTGATCTGAAGTGCATTAAATGCGGAATGGGGAGGATCTTCACAATAAATGCAGAATCCCAGGTAGGTGAGATCCGCGTTTAAGGAAGGGGAGAGAGAATGGAAAAAAGACATGGTGGAATATATGGGACAATTCCTCGGTAACTGGGAAAATACTGAAAACTCCGGAAAGGTCCAAAAATAAAGTAACTTGGATAGCTCTCCAAAAATTCTCAAAAATCATAAATATTATAAAATGATTTTTGGTGAAATCGGTTTTTAAAGATTCAATCTCATTTTCAAGATAAAAATCCAGAAGTCAATCGTCAATCTCGGTATACACCGGATTGGCCGGATTTTCAATAAATTCAGAAAATTCTCAGAAAAAGTATTTAGATGGGAAATGTGATTTTAAGAAGTAATGTCAAAAGGCACTTTTAGTAATTCCAAACCGTTTGTAAATTAAAAATCCGGGAATCGGTCAACGGAACTGGCCGACACCCGTTTTGAAGATTTTCAATTTAATTCAGGAAAATTTCAGAAAATCATAGAAAATCTAGAATATTGGAAAATGATGTTTAAAACTGAAATCGGTCAAATCGGAATACCAGAAAGACTAAATCGAGCAATACTCTGAGGTCGGGCCTTCGGTTCAGACTAAGGCTGACTCCGAGTCCACGAATCCAAATCCAAGACAAAACGTTCATATAAATAATTCATAATACAAAACAAATATAAGAAGTAAATCGAAAAATACGATCAAAAAATCTGAATACGCAACTAAGTACGTATTCTGGGAGCGGAGTGTTACAACAATGGAATTGGGGGCTAGTGCAAGGAAATAACGGTCAGTGGTTCTTTCAATTTTTCATCTGAATTTAAATAAAATTGGAACTTTTTAGAATCTAGGTTTTCAACTGATAATTAAGATTTCAAACTTTTATGAGATGGGGTATTCGCACCCCCCCCCCGGCGGCTATGTCACTGCTTAATAAGGCGGTCATTGGAAGTATATTGGAAGTATAGAAGTGAGTCTAGCCCTTTATAGAGTTTATACTAGGCTATAAAGAGTTTATACTAGGCTATTGCTGATGCACTAACCGTACCTAGTTCTAAAGAGAATAATAATGGGTTGAAAATTTCTTGTATTTTCAAATAGTATCTTACAGCCCTCCTCTGGTAATTTCAGATAAGAAAGCATAAAAGGACGACAAGAGAAAAGGAAGGAGGACTGGTGCTTGTCAGGGTCTAGTTAAACCTTGGATACCTTCCTAACTTTCATGATTGCATTAGTGAAATTGTTCATTAAACTATTTAAATTTTTATGTGAAAGTAGAAAGCTTTATCTAATTATTTACTTAAATAAAATTATCTTAATAAATTATGCAGTTTAAGCTAATGCAATCAGAGAACCATGCAAAAATTCTCATAAGCTAGAGTAAGAAAAAGATCAAAGACAAAACCGATAATTTGTTTGCTATAGAGAATCACATTGATACATAAGGCCTTATCTATGGCAAACAAGCAAATAAATTCCCATATGTAAATTGAATTTATAATGAAAGGTTAAAATTAACATGCCATGTAACCTTTTCTCCAAGTTTCATTTATTTCTAATAAACACGAGTTATCTAAATTTGTTAGCTAGATCTCAGCTAGATCTCAAAACCTTTCAATTGAAATAGACTGTTTAGATCAGCATCCAAGTAATTTCTGAAAATTCTCTTTAAAAAAATCCCAAATTAAGGACGCATGACTTTTTCCCTATATTAAAATTGACTGGGACACTGGAATTGGGGGATAAGGCCAAAGGAATAATGGTGAGGGATTCTTTTAACTTCTTATCTGGATTTCTCAAAGAATAATTAAGATTTTGAAAGTTTTGTTTGCCAGAGGATTCACACCCTTAGAAATGGGTTTAGACCACGTTAGAGTTTAGACTATTGGCGATGCAATAACCTTACAATACCTGGTTCTCTTGCTATCCAAAGTAATTACAGAGGGTTGAGTACCCTTATTATTTTTGAGATAGTATTACAACCCTTCTCTTGTGGTTTGATGCATGAAGAAAGTTAAGAAAGTAAGACAGGAGAAAAAGAAAGGACGATTGGTGGTTATCAGGTTGCCCAGTACCCCCTGGATACTAAGTGTCATGATTGTATTAATGAAACTATTCTTAACCTCTAAAGCTCGTTGAAGGTTTTTAGATCTCAAAGGAAGAAAAGTTTCAAAAAGATTACGTCAAGATGATAATGTTGCTAAAAAAATTATAATTGCATACATGTACATTAAGTAGATAAAGTGACATAGTAGTTTGAATTTATACATGCATGATAATGGTGGCGAATTAGAATCCAATGTGCAACCAATCTAAACTCAGCTTGTCTAAAATCAAATCAATCATAACCAAGGTCATCTAATTGACACCCTTGCATAATGACTTCCTCTTTGATGTTCTATTAGTCTAATGATTAGTACTTATTATAGCAAGAAGACAATAAACTAAGAATAGTTAGTTGTTATAAACAGGCAAGATATCTAATAGTTCATGTTATCAAGCTTATACAAGTCAATAATGAGAAAGACATGTTATGTTTTTAGCTATGATATGTAGGACACTTCTCCCACCTAAAAATTGGCATGTCCAACACAAGTAGACTCGATACGTGTCCATATATGTCCGACACTTACGAATGTGTAAACATCATTTACCTAAAAAAAGTATGCATAAGATGAAGTATATTATGGTCTTTGACCAAAGTTAACTATTTTATAGACCATTTTATGAAAATTAAGTACTTTCATATATTTTGAAGAAATTTGCATCTTTAGCCATGTCCTCATGTCTGGATTTTGTACAATTGCCGTCTCTGACACCCTGTGTCCATGCCGGAGTAAGACACTCATGTCCTGTCTTCAAATCATAGGTGTTTAGCTCTGCTAGACTATCGGTTCAAACCTTGAATTCTTATAGCATGTTACATCTATATGTATTCATATAGTAAACAAAAAGTAATGGGTGCTAACTGAAATTCTATTTATTAGTTAAGCTATGTGGTAAAGCTTTAATTATACAGTATATAGTGTTGTAAGGGATTTAATTCTAAATGATCCGCATAATCTAGCCGATATACTCTATGTTGGATGATGTCATGCATCTATCGAATGACATGTCCACATTCTTTGCCATGGCTATCCTTGAGGATCATGGACACTAAGACAATGATTCCAGAAAATAAACAATGAGCCATCCAAAAAGGAAAAAATCTCTCTTAATCAAGAGTATGTGATTTGTGAGGACAACAAATACATTGGTTCAATATCTTGCACAGAGAGAGAGAGAGAGACACACACACACACACACACACACACACACACACACACACATATATATATATATATGGGAAAAGTGTTCCTAGTAGATCTCCTTAGATTGTAACCTAAGGAGACGGCCTAAAATTCTAACATCCCGATTTTTTTTTCACGATCCGACCACACATTATCATATCCATGTTATAAGATGCACGCATATAAAAATTTACGTGATTTGAAGTTTGTTTACTCTATTTTCTTTGGGTTCAAACATTAACGGTTTTAAACAGTAGAACAAAATGGAACGATTAGATCAATGAGTAAATGAATTTCAAATCACGTGATTTTTTATATGCATATATCTTATAACATGAATATGATAATGTGCGGTCGGATCATGAAAAAAAAATTGGGATGTTGGAGTTTTAAGCCGTCTCCTTAGATTACAATCTAAGGAGACCTACTAGGAGCACTTGACCCTATATATATGTGTGTGTGTGTGTGTGTGTGTGTGTGTGTGTGTTGACACATACAAGTTCTTTGCGTTAGCATTACTTGTGAAAAGACTTTATGCATTAAAATGGGTCAATGTACAAGACATTACATTTACCTTTTTTTGCACAATCAGTCCCCTCAAAGTCCAATTATATATATATATATATATATATATATATATATATATATATATATATATATATATATATATGTTGACACATACAAGTTCTTTGCGTTAGCATTACTTGTGAAAAGACTTTATGCATTAAAATGGGTCAATGTACAAGACATTACATTTACCTTTTTTTTTGCACAATCAGTCCCCTCAAAGTCCAACAATTAAAATAAAGGGAATTTTGTCATCTTGCTTTGTCAGAGAAATCCTTGGGTTCATGCTATATATACTCCCCTTTTTTTCATCCCTCATCTCCGATTCCTTATAATACAAAAGATTTTAGCTCCTCTGACTTCTATTAGTAATAATCTCATCCCTTTTTATTGCACAATTATAGGAAATGTCATTTGACATATGTTAAACCATGAAAGACTACATCTTTTTCCTATCAAAAAGAATTACAAAATACAAATTACATAGTCATGAGCACCTCTCTTTTTATAAAGACCCGTACAAGACCAATCCTACTTAAACTATGGCTTTATAATATTTGAGGATTCTATGACTCCAAATACTATCAGGACCTGACAACATGGACACTTTGCTATCTTTTAGGGATGTTAACTTCTGCACTGGTATGCTAGGTTGAGTGCTTATTTCTTTTTTATGTTTTTATCAAACTATAACATACTTGCATTTGATTCGCAATAAAAGGTTGCTAATTAGTAAAATGTTAACTCTTTTGAACTTATCTATCAAAGCTTACACTAATTAATTATCTTCATGTATGACTATGCCCGTACTCGATGTTGACAAAGTGAGTTGGAAAATAAAATGGGAAAAGCCTATGTTTTTATATTGTTTCACTATCAGCAGCATGATTTAAAATCTCTGTATTAGTATCGATATATCAGCCAATAGTTTTTAGTATCAATCGTCAAAATCGTTCGTCAATATCGGTCATATCGGTCGTATCAGAAATATCGGTCCTGATATCAGCTTATACTATAAGGTAAATATCGTATATAGTACCTCAAAATCCGATACGATATTGCCGATATATCAACCGATATTTAAAACCATTATTTGTAGGTTGTCATAAATGGCGGTTATAGAACTTGCTAAATCTGAACTCTTCTCAAATTCTTATCACCATCAATATTTCTCATTGTGTCACTTGTACTGTTCTTTAGCAAAAATGATGCAATCACATAAACATATATATATTGGGAGTTGGGCCAGCGCAGCCCAGGTCCAACTCAGTTAGGCCATTAAAGCTAGGCTTGGGCCAAGCATTTATAATTTATAAGCAGGCTTGGGCTCAGATTTTTGGCCCGATTTTTAATTGGGTTGGATTTGGACTTAAGGTGTGTGGCCTGATGATCCCAAAAAGAGATGTGTGCATTAAAATTTTCAACCTTAAACTTGAGTGGTTAATATAAGAAAAAATTGATATCACCATCATGTATTATATATTAGATTAATGAATTATTAACATAAACATTAAAATGAATTTCGTTAATAGTGAATCATTTGCATTGAAGACTATAATCTCTCTTTATTGTTATAAGAACAGGAAAAAAGTATATTTTTGATTAAAAAGTAAATAAGTTACCCGTTAACACGAGAGTTAAGTGCAAAAAAACCTCCTGAGGTTGCAAGAAAAAACAGTAATACCCTTGAGCTTTAAAACTCAAACACTTTATCCCCGTCTCTGTTATTTTGGATGACCTTACACAAAACACTCGTGAGGTTTTGAAACATTTAGAATCTCTCTTTTAACTCTTTTATTATTTCTCCTTTTTGTCTACTTTTTTTTTCCTATTTTTAAATTTCTTTTTAACTCATTTTATGTAGACTTCCCTCCACCTTCTGACTAAACCTCTTTTAAATTTCTTTTTGTTTCATTCTTTCTACTTTCTTTTAAATTTATTCTTACTCATTTTCTATCTTCTTTTTAACTCTCTTTCTCTTTTTACCCTTTCCATGTGTATTTCTCTCTCTTCCTGACTATCTTTCATAATCTCTCTTTCTATCGTTGATTTCTTTCTAGTTTCTATCTCTCTAGTCCTTTCTCTTACTATTTTCACTCTTTAACTTGTTATTTCACTTGTTAAATTTTTTTCTCAATTTAACTTCTTTCTTTTTCTAACTTGTTTCAGTCTAATTTTCTTTCGACCATCATACTTCCATTATTAACATTTTTCTCTCTTTAATTTTTTCTCCTTTACTTTCTTCTTGTAAATAAATTCTCGAGTAAATCTTCATCAATCTTCATTAAAGGTTGGTTACGTACCCATCTCAGTAAAAGTATATAAGTTTCTTTCTCTTAGTATCTCTCATTATAGAGATGACGATCAAGAAATAAAAGAAATTTACAATGAAATAGGTAAACTAAAACAAGATGGGATAGAAAGAGATTTACCAAGAAAGGAAGAAAAATTTAGAAAGATCGAGATAAATTTGAGAGGAAGAATATCAAATAGAAAAGAAAGTTAAGAGAAAGACAAATAGAAAAGAAATCTAGAGAGAATGTAATTAGAAGAGAGTAGCTCTGTAGTTATAAGGAAGGGATTTTAAAATTAAAATTAGAGAGAGAATTAAAGAGTGAGTTAAAAAGAAATTTAAAAAGAGAAAAAAAATTGGAGAAGAAAGAGAAAGGAAAAAAGAAAAAAAATTAAAAGATAGAAAGAAAGAGAAGAGATGATTATATAGAGAAATTTTAGATAATTAAAAACCTTAGGGGGTTTTCTATAAGGACATTTTCGTTCAAAATAATAGAGGGAGGAAAAGTGTTGAGTGGTTTCAAAAGGGTATTATTGTTTTTCTTGTAACCTCAGGGAGGTTTTTAGTACTTAACCCTTAACATAATTAGTAATTTATTCTTAATATATGAATATTGATTTTTTTTTCACTTATTCGTTGATTTATTCTTCACTTGATTAATTAAAATATATATATATTATGTTTATTTACTTATTTTGTAAGCATGTGGGTCTCATAATGGTCCGAGTCTAACCCATTAAGTATGAAATGGGCCCAGGCATAGAAATTCAGACCCGATATGTAAATGGGTTGGGCTTGGGCTCAAGAAAATTAACCGGATGTGGACACTGCCTTTTATGAGTCGGGTCCAAGTCAGGACTATTCCCACCCTTACCTATATCGAAGAAAATTGGATATAACAATGGAAGGAACACAAAATGGTGGCATGAAGAGATTGGGGTGGTTATTTATTCCAGTGGTTAAGCTAATACCAACACTAAACAAAAATCTATCATTTCAAATGATATGTTGATGAGGAGCATACACAAGGACTTAGTGGTAAAAGAATGAAAATTTAGTTTTACAAAGTATATCTTTCCTGTAGATTAGAAGGGTTGGTCAAACATATAGAGTTTAAGAGAGAATTACACGCCAGGAAATGGTTGAGCAGGAGGTTTAGCATAGAGGCATGTTGCTTGCAGCTAGCATATCTTACAACAATAAGGTATGTAATTTCTCTAAAAGTGTTTTTAATTGATTTCTTAAAATACTTATTATTCTTGTTAAATATGTTCTTGTAGACAAAAAGAATATATTGGAACAGATCCATTAATATTATTTGAATGATATAAACATAACTTTAGAGTGATAAATTTAATCATTTTTTGCATTTTGGAGACATTCACACTGTATTCTGAAGTGTTAATTTATGAAGTGAGACATCTTGCATTTACATTTGAGGTCCATTGCACTAGTCTATCTATGATGGTAGATTGACATTTCTATTTTATAAATTTTATTTTACATAGTTTTGCAGTAACTTTACAATCTTTCTTTACTTAATTTGATTCTCAAGATACAATGTAAATTGTAACTTATAAGCTATCACCAGTGTAATTAAAAACACAATTAATAACATCATGTGCCTATTTGAGAACATGCTTATGACTGTTCATGCTTATATTATAAAGAACAGTATCTTAAAGGTTTTCAAATTACAAGAATAACTGATACCTATAGCATAAGTTCTAATGTATACTTTTATAAGAGTGGTATGTGACATGGGAGAGACTGTACAAGCTATAAAGTCGGCAGGAAATTTACAGCGTGTCAGACATTAGAAACTGGAAACTTGATTTTTAAATAAAAACAGTAAAAACCAAAAGAAAATACTTAGTTGTCCATAAACTGTACTCTAAGGGCTACCAGTAGAAGATATGCTCATACTTCTTATTGTTTCTTAATGGTCTCCGACATTAGAACTACCTTATACAGCCATTATATATAGCTAAGTTATTTAATCAGAACATACCTGGTTATAATCCTAACTTTACAAGCTAAAATAGAAATTGTGATACAAGCTTTCATAAAATGATTTACATGATTTTCATTCTAGATTTTAGTTAGTGACCAGTTAAATTGATTAATGCAGTAATAAAAGAATATATGTAATATCCATAGAAGCTGTGCAATAAATATTAACTGTTTCCTATTGCAATAAGGATTCACTGATTTATCTTTTTGGCAAACTTTAAGCAAACACATTTTCTCTCCATTCTGTGACAATCACACGTGTTAAATTCATAATCTTGATTAGTTTTACATCCTATACCAACAATTTAATGAGACGGCAAAAGTGATGTCAGTACTGCAATTGAGGATATAATTTGCAGAATCGTGTGGGATGGGATCCAGAGTCACTAATATGCTGTCCTAGTTCCTTCGGCGCCAGAACAAATACATGTCTTGAGGCTATCATGAATAAAATTATAAACTCATTTTCTTTCTTATTTCCTTGCAAACCATTATAGACACTCACCTGAACAATTATAAGTTTCTCTCATACCAACAAAGTTTAAACGCAGTATGCAAGAATAAGGAACTACTAGCCAGCCTCTCCAACACATTAACCAACACAGACATATAAGTTTGATGTAACTGACAAAAGGCATAAGATGAAATAAATAAAACACATAGAACATAAAGGAAGTATGTGGATAGAATAAGAAGCACCATACCAGTAATAATTCTACGCGCCCCTAGTTCTCTTGCAGCATCCAAAAGTCTAGAAAAAGAGTCCGGCGAATGTGCATAGTCTACAACAACCGCAAAAATTCTGACCCTCATTTATTAGCTCAAACCTACCAGGGACCCCATCTACATCTTTGATCCCTTTCACAATGTCCTCAACTGGAATTCCTACAGCAATCCCAACAGATACTGCAGCTAGAATATTATATACATTGAACCTCCCAATCAGACCTGAAGAAATTTCTAATACCCCTTTCGGTGTCTTGACTGCAACCCATGTCTTGAGAAGTGAGAGCTCAACCTTCAAAGGGTATACATCAGCCTCCTTATTCTCCATCCCAAAGGTAACGACAGGAACATCTGGATTCCTTCTGCAATAAAGAATGATGCATTCGGATCATCAATGTTCACAATTTTCCGATGCTTTTTCAGATCAACCATCCTTCTAAACAGCTTAGCCTTGCAATTCCTATACTCCTCTTCAGTCTTATGAAAATCTTGGTGGTCTCTAGTCAAGTTCATGAATACCGCAACATCAAAATCTATCTCTTTACACGGTCAATTGCCAATCCTATGGAAGAGACCTCCATAACCATAGCCTTGGTCCCATTGTGAACCATCTTTGCCATTAATTTCTGAGTCATAACTGCGTTAGGAGTCGTATTTGTAGCCTCCAGATTATGATTCCCATAAATACAATACGCAATGGATCCCAACATCCCAATCTTAATGCCCATGGCCTCAAAAATTCCCTTCACCAAGTGTGTTGTCGTGCTTTTACCATTTGTTCCTGTGACCCCAATAACAGATAAGTTCTTTGATGGGTTGTGATAAAAGGTTGCAGAAAGAAGAGCAAGTATTGAATTTGTTTCCTCTAATACAACACTGGAGACTACTGCCCCATCTAAATTGACCTCTTCACTAGCAACTACTGCGACTGCTCCTCTCTCAATGGCCTCAGAAATATATAAATGTCCATCAGTTTTGTACCCAACACAACAAATAAAGAGATCACCAGGAGTTACCTTCCTCGAGTCATTTTCGATTCCAGAGATCAAGACTCGCGTGTCACCTCGTACGGAAACTGGACTTATCCCACTCTTCTCTATGAGTTCCCAAAGACTCATCTGAAACTCCGGTTCCACAATTCGAGCCTGAGAATTTGACAATGAATGCTTTCTCCTAGGAATTTTGTCAAACACTTGGCGTTCAAGCAAGCTGGCAGCACTGTTCTGCTCCAAGATTGCATCTTTGGTGCTGACATTGGGTTTTCGCAAGCTGGGTCTTCTCTCAAGTTGGTCTTTTTCGAAGGAGAGGGAAGAGATGAGGAGGGGTCGAGGAGAGCGAAGAGGGGAGAGGAGGTTAGAGAAAGGGAGGAGAATGGAGAGAGCCATGTAAAGTGTAGGAGAGAAAATTCAAGTTTAAGGAGGATTGTTTGGCGATGGCAATGGAGATGAGAGTCGAATAAGGAGGGATGGTGTTGGTTGGCCATGAGAAGAATGAGAACGGCGTTTGAAACGAAGAAGATGAGTACAGTTGATTCGCTTGTAAGGACGAGTACTGTCCTCGAGGGCCGGAAAGATGGGAGAAATTGGTTGGAAAGGAAAGCGGGACGGTTATAGATCCTAGGAGAGCAAAACATGCAAAGAATATATGCAATCAATTTCAGGTCGAACAATTCTTTTTCTTGTTTGCTTTTTCTTTTAACAGTCTCTTTCTACTCTATAAGGTGGTAGAAAATCGGATCCAGAGAAGGCAGGCAGCGGCGCAAGGCAGAGCTAAATTTGCTGGAGGAGGAGAAAAGTGGAAGGAGAATAAGGAGGAGGAGGGCTCTGAGCAGAGGGGAGGACAACAATGAGGGATGGATGAAGCTGCTCTCGTTCTCTCTCTCCTGAGCAGAGGGAGGGCGATGGCGGGGAATGATGTTACTCTCTCTCTCTCCCCCTCTCTCTCTCTCTCTCTCTCTCTCTCTCGAAATTGAAGACGGATGGATGGACAATTTTTGTGAAGGAGTCACAGGGAGAAAACCTCATCTCGGTCAATTTTGACTAATTTACCGCCATTATTGGTGAAAAATCGACCGATCGATCAGAAAGAGACGAATGAGAGAGAGTAAAAAGGAGGAGGAGGAAGAAGGGGAGCTGAGAGAGAAAGAAGAAAGAGAGAGTTGACGTCTCTCTCTCTTTATTTCGCGGATGAAGACAGACAAACGGACGGACGAATAAAATTTTATATGAGACACGAGAGAAAATCTCCCTTCAGTCGGTTTTGATAAAAGGAGGAGGCCACCGTCCCACCGATATTTTTCACTCGTGTGAACTTAATAGGCTGGGTATTGAGCCGAGTTGGACTACGGATGATAATGGCCACTGGCCACTAACCGGCCGACAGGCCCCTGACCCAATTAAAATTAAGGTACAATTGGGGCTTTCTTCTAGGCCCATTTTATTTTCCGGTGCGACTGCAACTTATCTTGGCTAAGCTAGGCCTGGCCCAACCCCGACCCCCCCCCCCCCCCCCCCCCCGCCAGATCCTTATAAAGGCTCATATTAAGCTCTAACTATGGTTATGAGTCCAAATCCTATATAAAATATCCTCATTCTTCAATTAGTATTATTATTGTCATAATATTCAATATTAACTTATAATTTTAAATTCTAAATGTCAATGCAAAGATTCTTAATCATAGAAAACATTTGTGATTAAGTTAGGAATGGAAGAGTTTAAGAGAAATAATCAAGAAAATTAATATCTAAAAAAAACTTTGAATCCATCTCCTCCGCATCATCTTCATACTTTAAAATAATTTAAACTCATTTACTTTCCCTCCGTCGCTCCCTATCATCATTAACACTACTACAATCTCCTCCTTCATAATTGCAATCAATTATCTCTCCCTTTCACTGTCACCACCTTCATCATTTCTTTCCTCCTCTTTCACGGCATCACCAATTCACCACTTCCACCATTATCTCCTCCACTATTATTCTAAAAGTTATTGGAAACTTGAAATTAATCAGGTGAGATTTTTAGAATTTCTGAGCTGAATTTTAGGCGTAGCCCACTGCTCAGAATGCGCGAGAGATGGCTGGAATGTGTTCTCCTTCTATTGACGATAAACATAATGTATTTACATGTTTAATTCCGTTTCTGAATGAATGAGATATTCAAGTCGAAAGTTGGCCTTGAACAAAAGGTAAATGAGACCAAAAAGAGTGAAAACTCTTTAGTCCAATATTGAAAGTGATATGTGAATGGATGTGTCTGTTCCGCGAACGGATATGCCTATTCAAAATGGTGGCGCCCGTTCTGACCGAATGGATATGTCTATTCGGGGATAACCCATTTTGGCCGAATGGATGTATTTATTCGGCGAACGGATGTGTCTGTTCGAAAAAGTTGCACACGTTCCAACCAAACAGATGTGTCTGCTCGGAAGGGTTGCACCCGTTGGAACAGAAAGATTTCCTCCGATTCCTATAAAAAGGATAGAATACCACTCCAAAGAAAGAACCAAAACAACTCGGAATTCATTTTCCTTCATCTCCTCTCTGAATACAAGGTCTGTCTTCAGAATTTTTATAGTCTTTTGGTCAGTTTTAACTTCTTATCAAGTGGAAGGTACGGATCAACTTTGGCTCGTCTATACATGATTTTGCAAAGTGCTGCGCAGAACACGTGAAGGAGTTGTATTTTGGAGACCAGCGTTCTGTATACACCATAGCCGGGGGACGTAATTGTCTTAAGGAGATTCGCTTTACGCGTATCTCACTCCAAAAATCTGGTTCTTATTCTGTTACTCTATCTGTTTATACTAACATTCAGTTTTGCACAATTTTTGTTAATAAATATTTATCTTGTATAAATATTGATTATAGAACTATTGAATTTCAATATATTCTCTGTTTATTTGAATTAATGTTCTTATTGCAGGGATTATACTGAATAAAGTACTCATGTTGGAATATTTATTTTAATAAATATTATTACTAGATAAACTATTGTTGAATTATTTATCTTGCTGATTTATTACTAATATGAGACTGAACAAATATTAGTTCGATTGGTATCTAAGGAAGAGATTTGAAAGGTAGTTCTGTAATTAAGGAACGTTCAATTAAACGGAAAACCTCCCACTTGATTTTCACCGACCTGACCGATTGGACTAGTTGATCCTGATCTCTTGATTTGTTGTCAGGACCAACATTCTTAAGGCAATTATGATTAAAGTTGCTAACTTCTACTCTACTTGAATTGTAGAAAATAACTGATACTTATCAAGAGTGTATCAGTGGGGCTGAGTGTGTCGAACCAGACACTGATGTCTGCTCTCCTTTCTATCCCGAAGGCGGAGAGTATGAATCAAATGGATTCAGTAAGTTGTGTCTTAACTTTGATATAAACTACTAAAATCATAACACCTTACACTCTTTAGTAGAATGAGATTGCTGAAAGAAAGAACAGAACTTTAAAAGAGATGATCAATTTCATGCACAAAAGTTCTAAATCACCGCAGAACTTGTGGGGGAAGCCCTATTAACTGAAAATCAGGTACCCCCACAAAAAACTTAGTTTATTACATTTGAATTGTGTCATGGAAGGCCTCCCTCCTACCGTTACCTCAAGATGTGGGGGTGCCTTGCAAATATACCAGGGCCAATAGCTAAGAAAGCTAAAACGGTGGACTTCATTTTCATAAGCTATAGTGCCAACAGTTTTTGGTGAACAAATCAAAAACACTGAAAATTCATGTAATACATGATTCAAGAGATGTTGTATTCTTTAAAGATATCTTTCCATATCAAATGGAAAGAAACAAGACTTTTGGGAAAAAACATATGAAGCGACATTCAGGGAGGGAGGACCCAATGAACCTAAAATTAATGCGAAAATTGAACTGTCACGCCCCGCTTCTTAAAATACGCTGGATAGAGACGCGACGAGAGTCAGTGACACTTATAAGTAAGAAAAAAATCTCACATATACGCGCTAAGCCTTAAGTAAGCCGAACAAGCTATAAAATCTACTATAATAAATCAAGATCACTGCAATACTACATATAGATGTCCACACATTATGTCATATAAATCAAGAACTGGAATAAAAGTAGAGTCTGATATATATAGGGAATCTAAAGAATAATAACAGGAGTAAGGAAGGCAAGAATACCAGAATCAAATAGAGAGAAAATCTTGGTCCTTGCGTAGCTCATCAACACCTGATCAATAAAATAAAACATGTAATCTAGATGTGCAAATTCAGGATCATCAGAAAGTGACCCAATGAGTGTGTAAAAAAAGGGGAAAAGGTGCTCGTGCATATAATCAGTGTGTACATAATAATAACATGATAAATTGTAAATAAAAGACAACTGAATAATAACATGGACAAGTCTGTAGGTAAAAGAATATCACTGATAAAACAAACAACTAATGTCAAGATGTGTAACTTAGCATATATCACTAGTCTGGTTGGTTATTATTAACCTAACTTATGTAGTATTTAGCTGTGTCCCATACCACAGCTGTTTTTTCACATATTAAATAAGATTATCGTTATTGTAACTGCCTGCCAATTTAGTGCATGTGTTTTAGAAGGGTACCGTGCATGCCCGGTATCACGGTCTAACACTCTGGAGCTGAACCAGGACAAGCGGTGAGGCTCTAATAACTGAAGACCACAGCCCCACACGAAAAGACAACTAGTGTGGCGCGCTAATCTGACATAACCCTAACAACTGACAATTGAATAATTAGGTAGCCACTACTACCTTGGTTCCCCATGGTGGAACCCACAACTTGATATACCATGAGAAGCCCTTTCAAAATACACAACATGCATTATCAGGCAATTGTCCCTTTTTCTGGGTTATGGTTTCTTTTATTAACAAGAAATGATATAAGTTATTAAAATGATACAGTGATCGGGTATCTTCAACAACTAATGATGTCAATACTAACTGATATCTGACAACTAACAACTGATATCTGACAACTGAATAACTGGCAACTAATAACTGACATCTGAATACTAGAAATATAGAGTCACTAGAAACAATAGTGCACTGATCATTGATAACTGATATTTATCTCTGACAACTACTATAAACTTTGAAGTACAAGATTAGCGATATAAATGAAATCAATCTCACAATAACTTTATCTTATACTGAATAAGTGAATTAATCAAGATCATGAATACAGTCTACTGATTATCCTCGAATAAACTAGATCAACAATACTGAAATCATATCTAAAGAGAACATTCTCAAACAACTGTAATATAGAATAGTTTACATTTGATACTCGACACCGACAAACTCATTCATACTCAAACAATATGATCAGTAAATAAATCCCGAAATACTCACAATTATGAATCCAGCTACATCAATCTTATCAGAACACTATTCAAAATCCTCTGTAAGAAATATAGACCTCAGGTCAACTCCAACTCTCACTAGTCTATGTACAAAATCAAGTATCACGAAGATCATCTATGAGTTCAATCAACCAATAAATTTCTCATTCTATTACTATACTCAACCCTTAAAGTCTAATTAAATTCTTATCTGAGTAATCACCAAATAAATAAATATCGAGTCTGATAAATATCCACATAAAATATACATTTCTAATCACAATCACGAACCAATCATCTCAAGATCAATCTCATAGACAGACTAACTACATCATAACTAAATCCGAATCCGAAAACAGTAATCATCTACACATGAAATGGTACGAGTAATATATAAACGCCTACTGACAACACTAAATAAGGAAATAACATAAGAAACAAGTACTCACATGAAATGATGCAGTTTTGGATCCGAATAGCCGTCTGGTCTTCACTACACGAACCGGTATGAACCTCCGAATTATCTTATAAGTCGGTCTTCAAATCTCCTGGCTATCAGGTCCATAGTGAACACTAATCTAAATCTCCTGTTATCGAGTTTGGATCTCATAGCGAATCCATAATCCCCGTAACATGCAACCAAAACACACACACAAAGAGAAATTTTATGTACACATACACACCTACGTATAAGCACCCAACACACCCTATACACACACGCGTGTATACAATACACACACATATAAATATAAAATACAACTCATGCACGCATCCATGCATGCACATGCAAATAACACACACAATTACATTCTAACACACACACACACACACATTTACTAATGTACCAACACACATACACATAATAATACACACATATTAATATGCAGGCATTAATACATAATTAAACACATACACTCGAAATATTTACAGAGAGGGAGAGAGGACTCACATTGAGGGGAAAAGCTCGGTGGTGATGGGCTGATGCTCGGGAGATGTTGAGCTCGCGGGAGATCAGGCGGAGGCCGAGGAGGTGTGGTCTCGACTCCAGGCTGCCATGGATGCAGCGGAGTTCGCCGGCGGCAAGGTGGATGGCCGACGGGGCTCCATGGGCGAGGGAGGAAGGTTGTGTGCTCTGTCGTGGGTAGATCTCAATTGGTGGTTGATGTGCTGGCAAGAGGGGAGATGGGGTTCAGCTGGTGGTGTGCTCGGCCGGTAGGGAGGTCTGGGGAGCCCACGGTATGGGCTAGGGGGCTCGGCAGGCCAGGGGAGAAGGTGGTCTTGCGGTTTGCAGGTGAAGGGGGTTAGGGCTCAGTGTGCTTGTGCGTGCTGGAGATCGGCCAAGCATGGAGGACAGCTACAGATGGCGCAACTCGCCAGAGAAGAGGGTGAGATTGCCATGGAGGAGAATCCCAGAGGTAGAGGTGCTTGCGGCCTTGATGGCGGACATCGATGTGGCCTCCAATGCGGCTCGCGAAGGCTCATGGAGAGGAGATGTACACTCCGGCAAGGGAAGGAGGCACGGGCTGCTGAGGCCTATGGAGGTGATGAAGGGGGAGATGACGGTTGTGAAGAAGAAAAGGATTAGGAGGGTAGGTTTAGGGTTAGGGTTGATATTAAGATTATATATAGGAATTGATAATGGTATTGGGTTATTAGGTATTGGAATTAGGATAATGGATATGGGTTTAGGCTTATTGGGTTTGGATAGTAGGTATAGATAGTGGGTTGGGTTGATGGGTAGTGGGTATGGATTATAAGAAATAGGATTAATAGGTAAGAAGAAGAATAATAATACGAACACCACACTAATAAATAACAATAACACTTAATAACATAATTAACAATATTAATAATGATAATTAATAGTAACAGTAACAATAGTAATGATAATTAGCAACTACCACTAATATTAATAATAATATTAAAATAAATAAATAAAATAATACAAACACTAATAATTAATAATAACTATAATAACAACAATAAAAATATTAATAATATTAATAATGATAACCTAATAATATTAATTAATAAATAATAATAATCATAATGAAAGAATAGCAGCAACAATTACTACAAATACTAACAAATAATAAAAATGGTAGTAATAGAAATAATAGCAATTAATAATTAAAAATATTAATAAATGATAATACTTAACATTTATAATTAGAATCATAATTATAATTAAGTAATATTTGTAATAATTACTAATAATAATAGTAACAATAATATTAATAGTAATTCATAATAATAGCAATAATAATAAATAATAATAACAATAACAATAATATTAACAACAACAACAATAATAATAATTATGGTAAAATAGAAATAATAGAAGTTGATAATTAAAAATGTTAATAAATAATAATAGTAATAATATATAACCAAATTAATATTTATATCTCAAAATAATTTGTATCAATAATAATAATAGTCATGAATCAAGTTAAATAATAATAATAAAATAATAAGTAAAGCAAATTAATTACTTAGAAAAATAAAAACACAGTATTATTAATTAAGGATATTACATGAATCAAGAAAAGTCAAAGATTAAGAATCTCAAAATCATTTGGTCCAAACTTCGTAGCATATACGATTGAAAGCGTGCCTCAAATATTTAAGAAGGCTACTATTACCCCAGAAGAACAAATATGAAAAGAAGCTGAAAGAGGCTCCTAAACAGTAGCATGAAAAGTTCGATAGTGTCATGATCAAGAATGGATTCACTATCAACGAATGCGACAAGTTTGTTTATACTAAATAGTTGAAAGTACATATAACATCGTATGTCTCTATGTAGAGTGCATGTTGATACTCGGGACAAATATTGAAGTTATTTAAATTTACTAAAAGGATATTATCTAACAACTTTGATATAAAGGATCTGAGTGTTGCTGGTGTAATTTTAGAAACTAAAATTACTAGAACACCAGAAGAAATCAATCTATCTCATCCACATTACATGGACAAGATGATAGAAAGATTCAAGAAACATGGGATCAAAGGGATTACAAATTATTTTCTCCCACACATCCACCTTCATAAGAATACAGAACCTAAAAAGTGACAGTTGGAGTATTCTCAAATAATCTACAGTCTAACGAATTAGACTAGACCTGATATATCTTAAGTTGTAAGCAAATTGAGCAGATACACTAGTTATCCTAGCGATGATCATTAGACTATCCTACTACAGGTAGTAGACTACGTATCAATACCAAAGAATATGTGAGATATTAGAAGTATCCACCTGTACTTGAAGATACAACGATGCAAATTAGATTACAGATTTTGAAGAATCGAAATCAACCAACTGATACATCTTTACTCTCGGAGGCGCGACAGTATCTTGAAAACCTCCAAACTTGCATAGCCCATTTCATAATGGAATTGAAATTTATAGCCTTTGATAAGGCTGGAGAAGACGTAGAATGGCTTGGATAATTTTTGGAGGATATTCCACTGTGGCCTAAACCAGTGCCCGCCATATATATTCACTGCGATAATCAAGCAACGATATCTAGGGCACGAAATTTTGTATAATAATGGTAAGTCTAGATACATTCATCATAGACATAACACTGTTAGGCAGTTACTCTCAAATGGAGTTATCTTTGTTGACTTTGTATCGTCAAAGAATAACCTAGCGGATTCATTTACTAAATGTTTGAGTGTAGAGCTTATAAACTGCGTATCGAGGGAAATGAGGCTAAAAGTCTAACCATACGGGTCAGCTTAATGAAAATCTCACTTAGTGACTGGAGATCCCTCAGACTAAGTTCAAGAGAAAAAATTAGTTATGATTGACTCTGCCAGTAAGCATTAGGAGCTTGACTCCAACCCAATCCTATGGTGAACCCAAGTGCTTTTTACAAGTGAATTTAGGATAAGCGTAATGTTTTTAATGATACCTATATCTTGTTATTAAAATAAGTGGGGTAGAGTCGACTACTCTTAATAGGACGATCACCTATATGAATGTAGAGCTGAGTCGATTCTTTGGGAGTCTTTATGGAGGTTATGATTCCCTAAAGATACTCTCTAAAATCAAGAATGTCTAGGACCAAAATAGAAACAATCGAGAACTAAAATTGATTTTGAAAAGTTACTATGTGAGGCCTATTGACTTAGCTTACATAAACAGCCGATAGTTCAAGACCTAGTTCACTGATTGACCAGTAAGTCCGATAAGACTTTCGCTATAGAAGGTTCAAGACCTAGTTCACCTATCTTGATACAGTTTCTTTTCTAAAGTAACTTTTACTATAAAGTCAGTCTCATAGTATGTATATTTTCTTGAATCTCTATTCATTGTGGGGATTGTTGAAAACTTAGATTTAACCAAGTGAGTTTTTAGGGAAATTTGAACTAAATTTTAGGCGACCTGCTGCTCGGTATGCGTGAGAGATGGTTGAAATGTGTTCTCATTCCATTGGCGATGAACATAGTATATTCACATGTTCAATTCTATTTCAAGATGAATGAGATATTCTAGTCAGAAGCTGGCCTAGAACAAGAGCTAAATAGACCAAAAAGAGTGAAAACTCCTCATTCCAATATTGAAAGTGGTATGCGAATGGTTGTGTTTGTTCGACGAAGGGACATGTCTATTCAGAACGGTTGCGCCTATTCAACCGAATAAATGTATCTATTCGGGGATAACCCATTTTGGCCGAATGAATGTGTCTGTTCAAAAAGGTTGCACTCATTCCAACCGAACAGATGTATCTGTTTGGAAGAGTTGCACCCGTTACAACCGAAAGGTTTCCTCCGATTCCTTTATAAAGGGTAGAATACAACTCCAAAGAAAGAGCCAAAATAACTCAGAATTCATTTTCCTTCATCTCCTCTCTGAATAAAAGGTCTATTCAGAGAAAAATTCTCTTTAGAATTTTTATAGTCCTTTGGTCTTTTTCAACTTCTTGTCAAGTGAAAGGTATGGATCAGCATTGGTTCGACTGTACGTGATTTTGCAAAGTGTTGCGCAGAACACGTGAAGTGTTGGTCCCGAGATGATGCCAATTGTTGGATATAAAATACACGTCAACACTCAAACAGAGATATTAGCGTTACAGAAATAAAGTACTTGCAATAAAAGGAAATTAAATCTTAGAAAGTAAAGAAAACGCAAACACAAGAGATTTATCCTGGTTCGGTCCTCGTGACCTACATCCAGTCTCCAAGTCACCCGCTTGAGATTTTCCTTTATCCTTTGACTTTGTACACCCAAAATCAACACCTTGTAGACCACTTGACAAATCCCCTTTACCAAATGTGTACAACTCTTCTTACAACCAAGAAGACCACAACACCTTATACAAACTCTCTTCAACCCGAAGACGCTATTGTACAATGCTTCTCTTTGAGTGATTACAATTGATCCTATAAGCCTTGAATCTGTATGTGATCATGAATAAGGGCTATTATATGTGGACTTTCAGAAATCTTCACAATATAGTAGAAATTGGTGAAGAAACAGAAAGTGGAAACAAGTTTTTAGAAAACCAAAATTTTGAACAGAGTTTTTGGTCAGAAAATTTTTGATTTTAATTGGTGTTTTTAGCCTAGGATAACATACCTATTTATAGATGAAATCCATAGTAAGTTAGGGTAGTATCAGGTCCATTTTGAATATGTAAACGTTGGATAACGTTGGATAAAATACCAGAAAACAGAAAACAGTCAGAAACTGCCATTAGTCGACTTGGGGTAGGGGGTTAGTCGACTAGGTTGGGCAATTTACACTGGGTTAGTCGATTACAAAAGGTGTCAAGTCGAATAGGTCAAGATCAAAATACAGGACAAGATTCTGGAAACTGAAACTAGTCGACCAGACTAAGGGGTTAGTCGACTAGGCCATCTACTAGTCGACTAGATAGTCTGTTAAGTCGACTAATAATGCATATTGGTCACAAAACAGAGAGTTGGTATATTTACAGGACAAAGGTTAGTCGATTACTAAATATGTCAAGTCGACTATACCAAGTATAAGTCGAATGTCAAGTCGACTATACCAAGTATAAGTCGACTACAAAGAGGTATAAGTCGACTAAGTGAGTAATGATGTGTGTGTGTGTGTGTGTCAAGGCTTTTAACATACTATTAACTATTACAATACACATCAATAGCAACTCTCTTTGGGAAGTCTTAATTATGTAGAACTCTTGAATAGTCTTGTAAGATAGAGCTCCAATGAAATGGCTTCACAAATGTATCATCAAAAGCAAGTTCCAACATTCTCCCCCTTTTTGATGATAATACTTTGTGTGCACGAATACTCCCCCTGCAGAAAATATGTTATATATTCTCCCCTACAGAAAATATGTTCTCCCCCTACAGAAAACATGTTATAATAGATATAGAAAAACATGTGTTCTCCCTCTGCAACAAATATATCATAACATATATATATGATAAATGTTCTGAAAATATTTTTCTTATCAAACTTCTTATATGGTACCTGAAAGATAAACATTTGAATGGTACCAATCATTATAAGATCAAAGCATTAACTTTTAGGAGTCCAAACCCAATTTAAATTTGGTTTCCATCTGTTAGTATACACATAATTGCATGAATTACATATATCATGAATGTATGATATAATATAAGTATTTTTGTCAACAATGCTTAAGTTTTCAGGAATCCATATGAACTTGTTCTTAATTCTTTTTGAAATAATATTAGCATTTCTTTTCACAAAAGAAATATATGGATTATGATTCTTTTTACAAACATGTATAGATTTTCACTTTGATTTAAGAATCCAAGACCATAATGATTATGTGACATCTTTTGATATGATAATAAATCATTCAACTTTCTTTTTCTTGATTAAATTTAGTCACATTTTTCAAAATCTCTTCATACTTCATTCTAAAAATTGATATGTCTTTATCTAAAACAGAAATTCTTTCATTTAAAGACATAATTTCTCTTTTCAATAAAATATTATTTTGTAATAAATTCCCATTATCTTTTTTTTTAATGATGATATCACTTTTTCAAAATCATCTTTTTGAGAATTTATAGAAGAAATTTGAGAAGCATAACAAGAATTTTCTTTGATAAGTTTTTCATTTTTTTGACAAAACTTTATTCTTTATCTTTTCATTCTTAAGATCATTGTATAATTCTTGAAATGCATCTAAGAGTTCAGAAAATTGTACCTCATCTTCTTCTAAAGCCATGTAACAGATGTTGGCTTGTTCACTGGTTTCTTCTTCATCAGAGGAAGAGGAATCACTATTTTCTCATGATACTTGATAATCTTTCTTCTTTCTGAACTTTTTGCTCTTGAATTTACCTTTGTTTTTGAGCAATGGGCAATCCTTCTTCATATGGCCTGTTTTATTACAATTAAAACATTTAAACTTATCTTACTTCAAGAACTTTCTGAATTTTCTTGAAAGCATTGTCATCTCCTCTTCATCGTTATCTGAATTGTCCGTATCTGAGGATGCATGGAAGGCAAGTTCTTTCTTTTTTAAGAGAGATTGTTGTTCATCCTTCTTTCTGTCTTCGAGTTGCACTTCATATGTCATTAGATTACTAATAAGGTTTTCTAACGACATTGTTGAGAGATCATTCGCTTCTTCTATTGCAGTTGTCTTCTTCTCCCAATTTGTTGTGAGTGCACGAAGGATCTTGCGAACTTTTTTGAGTTGGGTGTATTCCTTTCCAAGAGATGCTAAGGAATTTGTTATGTCTGTGAACTTTGTAACCATTTCTGAGATGATTTCATTCTCCTTCATTTTGAAAAGTTCAAATATGTGGACAAGAATAGAAATTTTAGATTTCTTAACCTTATTTGTGCCTTCATGTGTTACCTGTAGAGTGTGCCATATTTGATTTGCGGAAGTGGCTGTTGACACACGGTTGAATTCTTCTTTGGTTAAGACACAGAATAAAGCATTCATCGCTTTGGCATCAAGGTTCGCATTCTTCTTTTGATCATCACTCCACACGGTGTAGTTGGTTGTTGGCTTGGTGTACGGTGCTTCTACTATATTCCATAGTTCGTAGTTGAGCGATTGCAAGTAGATCTTCATTTTACACTTCCAATAGTTGTAGTTAGATCAGTCAAATAGCGGTGGACGTTGTGTAGAATGTCCTTCTTTGAATTGTGATGAAGGAAACTCTGTTGCCATCCTTGTATGGTTGTTGACTGGGTATGCAGGGCTTGTATGCCGGGCCGGGCTCTGATTCCAATTGTTGGTCCCGAGATGATGCCAATTGTTGGATCTAAAATACACGTCAACACTCAAACAAAGATATTAGCGTTACAGAAATAAAGTACTTGCAATAAAAGAAAATTAAATCTCAAAAAGTAAAGCAAACGCAAACACAAGAGATTTATCCTGGTTCGGTCCACGTGACCTACATCCAGTCCCCAAGCCACTCGCTTGAGATTTTTCTTTATTCTTTGACTTTGTACACCCAAAATCAACACCTTGCACACCACTTGACAAATCCCTTTTGCCAAATGTGTACAACTCTTCTTACAACCAAGAAGACCACAACACCTTGTACAAACTCTCTTCAACCCGAAAATGCTCTTGTACAATGTTTCTCTTTGAGTGATTACAATTGATCCTATAAGCCTTGAATCTGTATGTGATCGTGGACAAGGGCTATTATAGGTGGACTTTCAGAAATCTTTACAATAGAGTAGGAATTGGTGAAGAAACAAAAAGTGAGAACAAGTTTTCAGAAAATCAGAATTTTGAACAGAGTTTTTGGTCAGAAAACTTTTGATTTTAATTGGTATTTTTGGCCTAGGATAACATACCTATTTATAACTGAAATCCATAGTAAGTTTGGGTAGTTATCAGGTCCATTTTGAATATATAAACGTTGGATAACGTTGGATAAAATTCCAGAAAACAGAAACTGTCTAACAGTCAGAAACAGCTATTAGTCGACTTGGGGTAGGGGGTTAGTCGACTACGTTGGGCAATTTACACTGGGTTAGTCGACTACAAAAGGTGTCAAGTCGACTAGGTCAAGATCAAAACATAGGACAAGATTCTGGAAACTGAAACTAGTCAACCAGACTAAGGGGTTAGTCGACTAGGCCATCTATTAGTCGACTAGATAGTCTGTTAAGTCGACTAATAATGCATATTGGTCACAAAACAGAGAGTTGGTATATTTGCAGGACAAAGATTAGTCGACTACTAAATATGTCAAGTCGACTATACCATGTATAAGTCGACTACAAAGAGGTATAAGTCGACTAAGTGAGTAATGATGTGTGTGTGTGTGTCGAGGCTTTTAACATACTATTAACCATTGCAATACACATCAATAGCAACTCTCTTTAGGAAGTCTTGATCATGTAGAACTCTTGAATAGGCTTGTAAGATAAAGCTCCATTGAAATGGCTTCACAAATGTATCATCAAAAGCAAGTTCCAACATGAAGGAGTGTTGTATCTTGAAAGACCAGCATTCATTATCCTGTATGCACCGTAGCGGGGGGGTGTAATTCTCTTAAAGAGATTCGCTTTATGCGTACCTCACTCCAAAAATCTAGTTCTTACTCTGTTACTTTGTCTGTTTATACTAACGTTTAGTTTTGCACGAATTATTGTTAATAAATATATATCTTGTATAAATATCGATTGTAAAATTATTGAATTCCAATATATTCTCTGTTTATTTGAACTAACACTTTTATTTCAGGGATTATGTTGAATATAGTATTCATACTGGAATATTTATTTTAATAAATATAAATGTTAGATAAATTATTTTTGAATTATTTATTTTGCTGATTTATTACTAATACGAGACTAACTAAACACCAGTTTGATTGGTGTCTAAGAAAGAGATTTGAAAGGCGGTTTTCTAATTAAGGAACGTTAACCTCCCACCTAATTTTCACCGACCTGACACATTGGACCGGTTGATCTTCATCTCTTGATTTGAACATAAGCTTCCTATCATCTTTGGAATTTTAAACATTCATCTAGAGTTATAAACATTTAATTTAAAATAAAATACAGTAAATCAAGAAGTTTAATGTTTTTGCGGCATATTGCATGCAACAAAAGAAACGTCAGGTTATTTCTCTTCTGCCGAAGGTATCTTAAATTAAGTGAAACTTTAGGTATTTGTTTATAATTTAGCCTTAAAAAACAATTAAAAAGAGTTACAAACATAACAGTTTAGACATAAAAAATGAAAAAAGTCAATAAAAAATGCTGTGGAGATTCAAATCGACTTGATTAAGAGCCATAGACAAGATTTTCATTCAAATGAGCCACAAACTAAAAATTCTTCTAAAAGAAAAGAAAAAAAAAACTAACTGACGTTGTCAACATGAAATAAAATGTCCAAAGGTGATGGCCTTTTCATAAAGAATATAACTCTTTTGACCAAGTGTAAAAAAAATTCCTTTTGAAGAGTTGAGTATTTTTTCCCATAACGTTGTCGTGTGGCAGGAATCAACAGTGCATCGGGACATCCCAATTATACTGACACCTCCTTGGCACCCACCTTCATCATTTAGCCCATTCCCAACATATTATTAATATCAAATAAAAACCAGTACATAAGAGTTCAATTAAAACAAAAATCAACAAAACTTAAAACTAAGACTATCATCGCAGATAAAAGCAGAACAAAAAATTGGAGCAGTCCACTACCAAGTAGAAGCGACAATGTTAGGAGTCGTGGACTCCAAACAATCTCCGATTATCTTCTCAGTATATATGACTAATGACAAAGTCTATCTGAGCAAGATAACCCAAGAACCTCTCCCAAATAGGGCTTCGCCTCCAACGACCCGAAAAGAGCGTGAACGAAGAAGATCCACCAAGTAAGCTGAGTCACTCTCCAATCACAGCCTCAAATTAAAAGATTAAGCATACTCAATTGTGTGGACAATAGCAGCCAACTCATCTTCAGAAGCAAAACAAACACTAAGGGGAATAGTGAAGTAGCCCTTGACGAAGCCTTTGGATGTACGAAAACGCTAGACCAACCAGCAAGACCCGGGGCTCCAAAAGCTACCCTATCTGTACTGACCTTAAGCCAACCAATCTAGAGGGGGAGAGCGCCAAATAACCTCGAAAACACGTGGGGCCTTAGTCGGACGGCTATCCACCTGAAATCTTCACAGAGTCAGAAGCTTATCGATAAAATTCTGCATCGTGCAAGTCTGGAATAAATTTGTTTCATAAATGGAACATCAAATCAAAGCAAGAGCCTATGTTAAAAAAAATTCCCGGCATTCCCAAAATGTAACATGATTGTCTCGACATAGCTTTATTTTTTGTGAATTGTTGATTCGCTTGTTAAAGTTACATTGAGATACTCAGAAGCAAATCTACATACATATCACAGTCATATATCTATATTTGTGGCGCCCCGATCCGGCGGGTACGGGGACGCCACTGCGACGTACATACGCGGGGCGATGGTACCATCACGTATGTACGCTAAGCATCAATACAACACAAAACAGGGATCAAAGTGCAAAAATACGTGGTGTTATACATTCCAACACAAAATAATACAAGTACTTAGTCATTACAGATTGTGATATAATATTACATCACCAGATAGTACAAAAGTAGATTGTATAGGGTACAAAAGATAATGACTTACGAGCTGGAAGAGAGAATCTCGCGAGCGGGGAAGACGGGACGAAGTTACGGCTGATCCGCTTGCTCCTTGAAGTAGGCATGATCCTCAGCTGAAGGGTCCACCTCGGTCCAACCTGCTAAATCTGAACAAAATAATTCAGGGTTGTTAATGGGCAACCCAGCGAGTGAAGCCAAGTGACAAGTAAGTAATAATAAGTGTAGCAGGTCAAATATCATCTAATCAAATCAGCAAGTATGGAATAACAACAATGAATAGTAAATAAGGAATGACAATAAAATACATGAAATTAAATTATCAAGTTATTATTAAGACTCGTTCAATTTATATGTTTCGGTATATGGCCCGTACCATATATTTTCGCAAATAAGTCAAGCGAGGTTGGTTTTTGGAACTTGATGGGAAACGATGAACCATGTTTAGAATGGGTCCCGTGCATGGCCGGGACAACAGTCCAGGAGTATCCGGTACTGAGCCGGAACGTACCATTAGTTACTGAAACTTACTATATGCCCGAAGGTCTTAGTTGTAAGTTCACCTAGAGGGGGGGGGGTGAATAGGTGATGGCTAATCTAATGGTCACTTAATGAGGAATGATGCAAATAATGCGGAAGCTAAAAACAATTATGACCTAATAAAATCTTTTACACTAAACACTATGTATAACACAAGAGTGTTGCCGAATTCCCCGTGAAGGGCTCTGGACAAACTCCTCTAGATTCCCCTTGAATGGGTTGAGGTGCCGCGTTGGCTCTCTTGGTTGAATATAAGTGTTAGCAACAATCCCACGCAAGTATATAACAATATGAGTACAATATATCAAGCATGTAAATGTAAAGACAATAATTGAATGCAAGATATAAAGGGGATAGAGAGAGAGAGA
Organism: Agave tequilana; assembly: GCA_038442645.1. NCBI lineage: Eukaryota > Viridiplantae > Streptophyta > Magnoliopsida > Asparagales > Asparagaceae > Agave > Agave tequilana. Next base: position 60,188 of record JAVJIF010009251.1, on the reverse strand, counting down.
GAGAGTGAGCAATCGCAAACACAAAAGGGTTTGTTTCGAGGTTCGAGCACACTTGCTCTACATCTCCGCCTTCGACACACGAAGGATTTCCACTATGCAAGATCCCAATGGATCTCTCCTCGGTGCCGCAACATTTACAAGCCCTCGGACTCTCTAGTCTCATGCACACCGCAAGCCCACCGGCTCGCCGAGGCCGCACCTCGTACAACAAGTTCGCACCCGAACTCGAAACAACGCGGACACACACGTCCGCCTCCTCAAAGTACAAGAAATGATCTCTTGGTGATCTAAACACTTGATCACCAATAAAAGCTCTCACTACAACACTCCTATAAGATGAATAGACAATGGTTGCTCAAGTGTTTGTGTGAGAAAAGCAAGGATTGAAACTTTGGTGAAAAACTCAAGAAATCTCTTTTACACACTCTTTACAAAATCTTCCCTTTAGATAGGAAATATTTGCTCACTATTTTGTGGAGAAAACCCTTTAAAAAGTATGGGAAAAACTGGCTCAAAGCTCTCCTAAAATCTTGTGGCAAAACAATGACCAAACCCCCAAATTTATAGGCCAGAAAAATATAGCCGTTGGGGTCTGTCAGAGCTGCCGGTCGACCGGCCCGGTCGACCGCCAACGGTCGGATTTCTGACCGTTGGAGCCACGGTCGACCGGTGCGGTCGACCGAACTTTCCAGAGAGCACTGCTCTCTGGAGCGGTCGACCGGCACGGTCGACCGACCACCAGTACACAAAGGCGTGCACGTTTGTGCACGTCGGTCGACCGGTCCGGTCGACCGACTTCAGGGTTAGTCGACTTATAAGCTAGTATAAGTCGACTAGCTGAAGCCTGAAACAGTTTTTCTGGGATTAAAAAGTTTGTCTTTTTGGCTCATATAAAATCCCATAAAATACTTAAAAATCTACAAAAATAGTTTTACCAATATACTTTGATATACAAACATGCTTGCACAAAATCAAGGCATGTTATAAAAGATTGGACTATTTTTGTAACTTGGAAATATTTGGCTCAAGATAAAAACTGTATTTTCCAAAACAATATTTTTCCAAAACATGTTTTTCCAAATCTTCATCAAATACAAAAACAAGATATACTTTAAGGCATAGTGTGTATGGATATGATCCACTACACAATCATAATGAAATATCTATGTTTTATCATAAAGCTCTAAACTTGGTTTTGGTTAAAAGATAAGTACATGAGAAACACCAAAAATCAAAACTATGTTTTTCCAAAATGAAAGTCTTTTCTAAATCTAAAAATTCTTTTATGAAAAGACAAGTAAATCAAGAGTGTATGTGTGATATCTACTTGAGCAATCCACCAACTATCTATCCTTTACATTTTTAACTAAAACAAAAACTAAATCTTATACCTAGACACAAGTCTTCATCTTCTTGAAGTCTTCACTTGAAGGCTTCTCATCTTCTTGACTTGGTCCAAGCTTGATCCAAAAACTCCTTGGATCACACCGTGCTAGCTCCAAATCTTGACTTTTTATCCTTTATTGAGTTATGCACCTACTAAGATCTTGATAATGAATCTGTCTCTAATTAAACACAAGATCATTAGTACTATAACTACATGAGTTGATCATCATCAAAACTAGAGTGATGGGCCTTTGGGCCAACAATCTCCCCCTTTTGATGATGACAAAACTCATGGAGTTATATATGCATGGATTAAAGTTAAGCTTCAAAGAAGCTCCCCCTTAACTCATGCATAGACATAAATAATAATATATGACAATGAAGCTCATAAATATGTATGCAAATGATGGAGATGAAACAAAATAAATCTTTTTCTCCTATATGCAAAACCAACATATATGCATAAATAACAAGGAAGACAAATACTACTCCCCCTTAAGCAATGAAAACATGCATATATACTCAAATACTTCTCCCCCTTTTTGTCAATCATCAACAAAGGGTTTAAAGTAAAATCAAATCAAACAAATTTTTCTCCCCCTTTTTTTCAAAAATAAAAAGATCAAGAAGGGGTAATACAAGGCAATCAATAAAGATTTATATGCGATATACATCCATGAAGAGGAAGACGCTAAGTTAGCTTCCCTACACATATGCATTACATGAAGAAGGGATGACAAGCCCTAACTCACATAACACATATTATGTAATGCATAAGAGGAGATGTGAAGCTCCCCCTACACACGTATATCATATAAAGAAGAGTTGTCAAGCTCCTCAATTTATAATATACTCAACATGAATCTATATGTAAGAGAGATGTTAAGCTCTCCTTGCATATAGGAAATACAAATCAAAATTTTGAATTTTCTTTATCAAAATAAAATTTTGAACTTTTCTTAATAAAACACATTTTGAGATATCAAATCAACATAATTTTTTATTTTGATACCAATCTTGAAAACATATTGCATAAGCTTTAAGAATTACCAATTGAAAGTTGAATTAAGCTTAGCAAATAGATCACATATATGTATGAAAAGATAATATCAATAGAAATTGATATAATTTAAATTTGAAGGCACACATACATATAATCAAAATGCGAGTATATAAAAATCATATTGATACCAATTGAAAATATCCAATGATACCAATTGAAGAGTAAGCTTATCATATACTCTACCAAATGAAGAATTTGCACTAGTTAATATAAAAATGTTTTAAAACTAGTACGGAATCCTTCAAGTAAGGAATAAAGTAAAAATGAAATGTCGATAAATCTCAATATTCCTTTAAATCATCACACATTTTTTTTATATTTAAAAACAAAATTTATATTTCAAGATATATGTATGTTTTGACAACACAATAAGTATACATACATATCTCTTAAACACAATTGAGTACATATAAATAGATTTGCATTAGCAAATGACTCAAGAGGTATACATGTATATCTTAAAGTTTGGCAAAATACACATATACATGAAATGGAAAACACATGATCATAAATCAAATTCAAATAGTGGGAATATAAGTTTAAAAATGTATGTATCATCAAAACCAAGCAATACAAGCACATTTCATGGGTTCAAATAAGCATTCAAGCACAAATATAAATAGATTTATTTGTGGCCCACGATATGTACATGCATAAATCCTAGTGTTGACAAAAACTAACATATAAACTAATATTCAAATCATGAAGCATCAAATTCTTAAAAAAATAGAATCATGTGTCAATCTCAAAGACTATTTGAAGAATAAATAACTAGTATAAATTGTTTTTGAAAAACTAGTTAAAGATCCTTCAAATATATCAAATCTTATGTTTTTCATAATCATAACTAGATACACAAAAATTTAAGCACTCATGGTCTATAAGGCTCAAAATGTTTTTAACAAAGGTGTGAGTGTTAAACGATCATGTAAATAGCATTTTTATAAAATTAGTCAATGAAGCTCAAAAAGATTTATACAAAAATACGAAAAATTATTTTTCATCAAAACACTAATCTTCATGGTATATGTATGATTAATCCAATCCTAACAATACACATACATATCCCAAATATAAAAGAGTCTATTAAAGATGTTTGCATGAAGGCAAGAGACTCACGGGTATACATGTATATTTATTAGATTTGAATTTAAAATACATATACATGAAGTAAATTACTAAAATAGGCAAAAACATGTATAAAAGAGAATCATCAAAACTAGATTATACATATGCATAAAGTGGATACAAATGAGCATGAAGTTCAATCATATATGAATCAATTGTAATTCACTATTTGTATATGTATAAATGCAAGTTTGACACATTCTACATCTAAACATGTAAATACCACATGAAGCACATACAACACAAAACATGAACATGCTATATGATATATGAAATTAAGAGCATGTACATAAAAGTAGGAGTTTAGAAATTGTTACCAACTCCAAAGCTCCAAATATGGTGGTCTTTCCACCAAATCTCCTTGATAGTGATGCATCCAAAAGTATGTCCATCAAGTCTATTGCATCCACTACCAAGGCACCAATCCTCTCACGTCTTGTGAGAGCCCTCACCTACATCAAAAGCAAATGGTGGGGGTTTTGGTACCCATATTTTCTTGTAGGGTCCACGGGGGTTAGCTTTGTTGTAAGGAACCCAAAAATTCTTATTTTTAGCAAAATTAAAATGACCTAATCTATCATAACAATATTTTGCTAAATGGCCTTTGCGGTCACAATGTGTACATATGTACACCTTAGTATGCTTATGTGTAGGAGTGTGATCATGTTGTGCAACATAAGCAATTGCATGGTTATGATGTGCATGAATGTGTGGAGTTTGTTTCTTTGAAAACATTGACTCCAACCTAGAATGATTAAAAGCACAAGAGTTCAAAGTTGAACTCAAACCATCCATTTTGTTTTTCAAATCTTTAATCTCATTAGTGGTGGCATGAAAAGCATGATGAGATAAAGAATCACTTTTTTTTCTTTTTCGAAACAAATTCTTTTTCTTTTTCACAAATCTTTCTTTTTAAAGAATTATTTTCTTGAAAAACGACTTCCTTTTGTTTTTTCACCAAAATGATTTATCTTTCAAAATAGTGTTCCCTTCACATAAATCATTCAATTTTGCAAGCAAGGAAACATTCTCATTTTTCAAGTCTTTATTTTCCTTTTCTAAGCATGCCATTTTATTTTCTAATGAATCTTTTTCATTAAGCATGGCATCAAAATTCTTTTTCAAATTATTGTTGTCTTTTTCTAAACATGCAATGTTAGATTTAAAAGAGTCTTGTTCTACATGCATGCAAGCAATATTCTTTTTCAAATTTTTATTTTCCTTTTAATCATGTCATATTTTTCAAGTAATAGATGACAAAAGTAGATAGCTCATCATATGACATGTCCTCATCATCGGATTCGGAGTTTACCTCAAGGGGGTTATCCCCTTGGACCATGTAGCACTTGTTGGAGGTGTCGCTTCCAACATCCGAATCGCTCCCCGCATAGTATAGATCCTTTTCGCCAAGGGAGGTGATGATGTTCCATACTACAAAAGCCGATTCAACATTAGAAACCCTAGATAAATAATCATCATTTAGGGTTGACTTGATAGCATGAAGGGCTTTTGCATTAGCCTCAAAATTCTTATCATCTAAAGAATATGCATTATTAGTAGTGGCAAGATATACATGAATGCCTAAGGCCTTGAGGTACAATGACATCTTAACCTTCCAAATTTGGATGTTAAGAATGTCAAAGGTGGGTGGAGACATGAAGTCCATGGTGTGTGTACAAATATTGTGATTAGCCTAAAAATGAGGATCTTTAACTCTAGGTTGTTAGACCCAATATCAAGAGCACTTGGCTCTGATACCAATTGTAAGTTCACCTAGAGGGGGGGGTGAATAGGTGATGGCTAATCTAATGGTCACTTAATGAGGAATGATGAAAATAATGCGGAAGCTAAAAATAATTATAACCTAATAAAATCTTTTACACTAAACATTATGTATAACACAAGAGTATTGCCAAATTCCCCGTGAAGGGCTCTGGACAAACTCCTCTAGATTCCCCTTGAATGGGTTGAGGTGCCGCGTTGGCTCTCTTGGTTGAATACAAGTGTTAGCAACAATCCCACACAAGTATATAACAATATGAGCACAATATATCAAGCATGTAAATGTAAAGACAATAATTGAATGCAAGATATAAAGGGGATAGAGAGAGAGAGAGTGAGCAATCGCAAATACAAAGGGTTTGTTTCGAGGTTCGAGCACACTTGCTCTACATCCCCGCCTTCGACACACGAAGGATTTCCACTATGCAAGATCCCAATGGATCTCTCCTCGGTGCCGCAACACCTACAAGCCCTCGGACTCTCTAGTCCCGTACCACCGCAAGCCCACCGGCTCGCCGAGGCCGCACCTCGTACAATAAGTTCGCACCCGAACTCGAAACAACGCGGACACACACGTCCGCCTCCTCAAAGTACAAGAAATGATCTCTTGGTGATCTAAACACTTGATCACCAATAAAAGCTCTCACTACAACACTCCTATAAGATGAATAGACAATGGTTGCTCAAGTGTTTGTGTGAGAAAAGTAAGGATTGAAACTTTGGTGGAAAACTCAAGAAATCTCTTTTACACACTCTTTACAAAATCTTCCCTTTAGATAGGAAATATTTGCTCACTATTTTGTGGAGAAAATCCTTTAAAAAGTCTGGGAAAAACTGGCTCAAAGCTCTCCTAAAATCTTGTGGCAAAACAATGACCAAACCCCCAAATTTATAGGCCAGAAAAATATAGCCGTTGGGGTCTGTCAGAGCTGCCGGTCGACCGGCCCGGTCGACCGCCAACAGTCGGATTTCTGACCGTTGGAGCCACGGTCGACCGGTGCGGTCGACCGAACTTTCCAGAGAGCACTGCTCTCTGGAGCGGTTGACCGGCACGGTCGACCGACCACCAGTACACAAAGGCGTGCACGTTTGTGCACGTCGGTCGACCGGTCCGGTCGACCGACTTCAGGGTTAGTCGACTTATAAGCTAGTATAAGTCGACTAGCTGAAGCCTGAAACAGTTTTTCTGGGATTAAAAAGTTTGTCTTTTTGGCTCATATAAAATCCCATAAAATACTTAAAAATCTACAAAAATAGTTTTACCAATATACTTTGATATACAAACATGCTTGCACAAAATCAAGGCATGTTATAAAAGATTGGACTATTTTTGTAACTTGAAAATATTTGGCTCAAGATAAAAACTGTATTTTCCAAAACAATATTTTTCCAAAACATGTTTTTCCAAATCTTCATCAAATACAAAACAAGATATCTTTTAAGGCATAGTGTGTATGGATATGATCCACTACACAATCATAATGAAATATCTATGTTTTTATCATAAAGCTCTAAACTTGGTTTTGGTTAAAAGATAAGTACATGAGAAACACCAAAAATCAAAACTATGTTTTTCCAAAATGAAAGTCTTTTCTAAATCTGAAAATTCTTTTATGAAAAGAAAAGTAAATCAAGAGTGTGTGTGTGATATCTACTTGAGCAATCCACCAACTATCTATCCTTTACATTTTTAACTAAAACAAAAACTAAATCTTATACCTAGATACAAGTCTTCATCTTCTTGAAGTCTTCACTTGAAGGCTTCTCATCTTCTTGACTTGGTCCAAGCTTGATCCAAAAACTCCTTGGATCACACCGTGCTAGCTTCAAATCTTGACTTTTTATCCTTTGTTGAGCTATGCACCTACTAAGATCTTGATAATGAATCTATCACTAATTAAACACAAGATCATTAGTACTATAACTACATGAGTTGATCATCATCAAAACTAGAGTGATGGGCCTTTGGGCCAACATTAGTATACGCCCGAACAGGAATAGAGTGTCACCGTTCCCCACAGGGATATACCCAGGGGATTATAGCACACCCGACAGGCAGGCAAGGAGTAGGGGTGCCAGTACACCCCTCAAAAGCGCCTGGTGGCTTCCAGGTCGAATTCAACAGGAATTAGTTGTACAACATATGTATGGTCACCATTAACACAGGAGCATATCGATACCCATTAATTTCCCCCGTCCCAGTGTAAGTTGTTTAAATATAATAGAGTGTCAAATAATAAAGTCCACAGGGTATTCACAAAAGTCCAATATCCATGGTTATCCTATTATGAGGGTCAATAAGAATATAATATCAGGAGTAATGTCAGGACCCTCCCTATTTCAGGGGTTCAAGTATTCAGGAGTTCAGGAGTACAGGAGTTCAGGAGTACCAAATGTCTGGTAATAATATAATAATCATGCCAAGTCCCCGTAAAAGTGATAGTCATAAATATGCCATATAATACAGGTATCAGGGATGGTAGTGTCTGGTCAAGGGTCACGATGTCAAGTCAATGTACTTGTACCACATGAAAGCATATCAAGTAAGGGTTAGCATGTGTCATATACCGGGGGTCAGGATCAGGTGACAAGTATGACATATATCAAGTACCGGTGTCTAATATACAAGTGTCGTGGATCAGGTATCAAATATAACATATCAAGTTTCGTTGTCAAATATCACGCATCAAGTATAACATGTCAAGTGTCAGGTAAATACCGAGTACAATACCATCAATAGTTTGTATAGAAAGAAATCATGTACTAAAATTACATTAGCAAGTGTTAGGCATGTTACATTAATAATAAGATGTCCACATATCAATATCATGCTATAAACAAGGGTAGTTATTTTTAAGTTTAACATAAAACACTCGCCTGAAACTGGGATGAAATATCAGTTAATATCCGAGAAATCCGCGAATCCGTGCGAGCAAGCCACTAGCCCATTTGTATATATTAAAATATATAAAATAAAATATTTATATAAATATTAGAGAGGGAATGAGAGAGGAGAGAGAGAGGAGAGAGAAAGTTATAGGAAGGAGAGAGAGATGGGAAGAGAAAAATAGGGTATTTTTAGAAAAGGAATAGGAATTAAAAGGGGAGGGGTATGGGGAAGTAATTTGGGAATGAGGGGATGGGTATTTTAGAGTTGTGAGAAAAGTAGGTTTATTTGGGGAAAGGAAAGAAAAAAGAAAAGAAAGAAAGAAAGGAAAATGGAGGGGAGTGGAGGGGGTGGCCGGCCCGCCGGCTCCGGCAGCCAGGCGGCGGCGGCGCCGCCGGGGGGGGGAGGCGGCGCGCGCGGCCTAAGGGAGGTGAGGGAGGTGGTGGTGGAGTTGTTTGGTTGGTGTTGTTGTTAGTGGAGGTGGTGGTGGTAGTTGGTGGATATGGTGGTGGTAGTGGTTGTTGGAGGTGGTGGGGAGTTAGATGAGGAGGAGAAGATGATGATGGGTGGTGGGAATGGTGAATTTGATGGAGGTGGTGGTGAATTTTGGAGGAGGAAAGAAAGTGATGGTGGTGGGTTTTGATGAAATTGGAGGTGGTGAGTGGTTGGTGGAGGTTGAAGGAGGTGGTAGAGTGGAGAGGGGGTGTGGGGAGTGGATGGCCAACCTAGGGCGGCGGCGGTGGTGATGATGGAGGCGGCGGCCATGGAGTTGAAGGAGTTGGTTTTATTTTGTTGAAGGAGATGGATTTTTGAATTATGAAATGTAAAGGAAAAAAAGGAGATGAAGGTTAAATAGAATGGAGAAGGAAATTGAAATGATGAAAGGGGAAGGAAAGGCTGCAGGCAGCTGTGTAGGGTAGCAGGCGGCGGGCGGCTGTTGCAGGGAGCAGAGCAGGGGGAAGTCAAAGGGGAAGAAAAAAAAAAAGAAAGAAAAGGAAAGAAAATATAGGAAAAGGAAAATAATAAGGAAAAAGAAAAGAAAATAGTAAAAAAATTATTATTAAATATTTAATTTATTAAAATATCTGGAGTATAAGTAGGGGAGAAGGGAAGGAAAAAAGCAAGAAAAGAAATCATCGATAAAAATATTATTATTTAAATAGGGTAAAAATTTGACTGTTTTAGAAATGTTCTGAAAAATTCTCAAAATAGCAAATATTATTTTAAGATACCTGGTGAAATCGGATTTGAGCAATTTAATATAGTTTTCAAATTAAAAATTCTGGAATCTTCCAGCGATATGGGCGACACCAGAATCGGTGAAATTTTGATAAATTTAGAAAAATTTCAAAAAATATTTTTAGATAGAAAATAAAATTTTAAGAAGTAACATGAAAGCCATTTTTGAAAATTCAATTCTGTTTGAAAACTAAAAATCTGAGAATCAGTCGGCGATGCCGACTGACACCGTTTTGAAGATTTTGCAGGAAAATTCTGAAAAAATTTCAAAAAATCATGAAAATCTCTAAAATATTAGAAAACAGTGCCTGAAACTGAAATCGGTCAAATCGGACTATCAGAAAGGTCAAATCAGGCTGCAGGCTAGTATCGGTTCCTGGTCCGGGTCAGGGCATACTCTAGGTCTGAGAATTCAGATCTGATACACAATAATATAAGCAATCACAACCCCAAAACACATACTAGAAGAAAATTGAACAATACGGTAAAAAAAATTTTGGGACACGCATCTGGGTACGTATCTCGGGTACGGGGTGCTACAATCTATCCACCTAATAAAAATTTCGTCCTCGAAATTTCTATAAGGAATGAGATGAACATGGAGATAAATATTGATAAGACAAGAGATGAAGTTTGAGGAAATTACCACTCAAGGCTCGAATAGATGCGGGTAAAGGTCACGAATGATGTCTTCCCGCTCCCAAGTTGCTTCTCCCGGAATATGCATGTTCCATGAAACTAGCACCAACGGGATGGTCCGATTCTTCAGGATCTTGACACTTCTGTCCACTATAGCCATTGGTTGCTTAGTATATGACAAATCTGGCTGCAACTCCAACTCTGAATAATTCAATACATGGCTCTCGTCCCTGATATATCTTCTCAATTGTGACACATGGAACACATTGTGTACTCCTTTCAGTGATGGCTGATAGGTAGTAAAAAGTGCATATTTATCATCACATTTACTATCACATTTTCATATTTATTCATATAATCATGCACTATTAACTAATATTTTATTATTTATTGTGTGCAGGCCTTGAGTAATAAAAATAAAGGAATAAAGCCTTAAAAGAAGCCCAAAAGCCCATGTTCAAGCCCAATACAAAAGTTGCAATTATCAAATGTTAAAATTACAATTACTAAGGGCAATAGTTGCAAATACTAAAAGAAGAGGGAAGGATAGACTTCTATTCAACCTTAAATACTTGCAGGATGAGGATAAAAGCCAAAGAAAGAGAGTGCAAGGATGAAATTCGTTTTGGAAGAGATTTGGATCTAGGGTAACTTGCTTCCCAAGTTATCCCGAAAATTCAAAATAAAGAGTCGAGATACAACTTCCAGAAGGATAAACCCAGATGACAGACCAGAGGAGGCCACGCGCGAAAGCGCGTGGCCAGAGAGCAGCTAAGGCCGCGGAAACGCGGCCCAAGCCGCGTTTCCGCGCAGTTTGGATGAGCCCGGGCAACAGTTTTCTTTGAGGGTCGTATTGGGACTCTACCTCCTTCTGCACCTATAAATACCCCTGCAGAGCAACAGGGAAGGGCGTACAGCGAACTACAGAGCAAAATCTAGGGTTTTAGGCTAGTTGTAGTTTAGGTTTTTATTTTTTTCTTTTTTGTAATTTTTATTTTTTATGTAACTGAGAGTAGAGGATGCTTTCATGGAGGAAGGAGTTCATGCTTGTACTGAGGTGACATCGGTGTAAGTCAAACTTTTCTTCCATTGTAATAAAATCTATTCAAGGTTTGTTTTTGTTTTTGTTTTATTTTTGTTCTTCTATTCTTGTTTATTTATTATTTCTCTCTGATGTCTTGCAAACCATGAGATCTGATTGCTTCGAGACTGCTTAGCCGAATAAGTGCCCTTGATGGCCTATGGTGATGAACAAGCCTTCTCTTACTAGTATAGTTTGTCTTTTCTTTTCGTAGTGTAGATCGAGAAGGGGGAAGATCCTATACGCCATGCTTGAATGCCTTCAAAGATAAGGTAAGTTGTTGCAACGGATCAAAGGTAAACAAGGCAGAAGAGGTAGGTATGTGTTTTTAGTTTTGTTTTCTTTCTTTGTAAGTTTAGTTTAGATCACCAACTCCACATCTTTCCAATTCTTTCACACTTCTCATTATAAATACCATTGTAAATAACAAAATAAATAAAAAAGATAACTTACTAAACAAGCTTCCATCGCTAGTCCCTCCCTGTGGATCACGACCCGCATAGCCATTGCTACAGCGGATAGAATTGAGCACCTTGCACATCTTTATTTCTAAATCTAAAATTCTATATTTTGTGTGCAGGTAAAATCTCAATCAATGGCGGCAGCGCCAATCGTAGGCCACTTCTCCCACTCGCTCTAATATCTCAAACAGGCCTATATACCTCGGACTCAGCTTCCACGTGCACCAAATCTGATCACTCTCTTGGTCGGAGATATATTCAGAAACACATGCTCTCCCACCTGAAACTCCAACGGTCTTCTAATAGAATCTGCTCAACTCTTTTGTCTGTCCTGTGTTGCATGAAGGTGCTCTTGGATGGTTCTGATCTTATCCACTACCTGTACTATCACATCTGGTCCAAATGCCTTCTCTCACCAACTTCATCCTAACACAATGGTGATCTGCATCTCTTGCTGTATAAGGCTTCAAACGGAGCCATCTTGATGCTTGTCTGATAGCTGTTATTGTAGGAAAACTATGCCAATATAGATGGTCTTCCACGATCTCTTGAAGTCTATCATACAAGCACTCAACATGTCTTCTAGGATCTGAATGGTCCGTTCGTACTGTCCGTCTGTCTCTGGATGATAAGATGTGCTAAACTTCAGATGGGTCCCCAGACTCTCTTGAAGGCTCTCCCAGAAGCGAGATCTGAACCTCGTGTCTCTGTCCGACACGATACTCACAGGAACTCCACGCAGTCGAGCAATCTCCCTCATGTACTTGTTTGCCAGAAGCTCTATAGATTGTCCCACTATGAAGGGTATGAATGTGCTGACTTAGTGAGACGGTTAATAACTACCCATACTGCATTGTTCTCCTTTGGACTGCGGGGTAGAGCGGTAACAAAATCCATAGGAAATTGAAAAGATGAAAAAGGGGAGGGAAGAGGCTGCAGCAGCATCCATGGGCTGCTGCAGGTGGCTGTGTAGGGAGCAGGTGGCGGGCGGCTGTGGCAGGGAGCAGAGCAGCTGGAAAGTCAAAGAGGAAGAAAAGAAAAGAAATAAAAGGAAAGAAAATATAGGAAAAGGAAAAAATAAGGAAAAAGAAAAGAAAATAGTAAAAAAATTTATTATTAAATATTTAATTTATTAAAATATCTGGGACTATAAATTAGGGGACTAGGGAAGCAAAAAGCAAGAAAAGAAATTATCGGTAAAATATTATTATTTAAATAGGGTAAAAATTCGACTGTCTCAGAAACATTCTGAAATATTTTTAACAATAGAAAATATTATTTTAAGATGCCTGGTGAAATTAGATTCGAGAAATTCAATGTCATTTTCAAATTAAAAATCCTGAAATCTTCCAGCGATACCGGCCGACACCAGAATCGGTGAAATGTTGATAAATTTAGAAAAATCCCAAAAAATATTTTTAGATAGAAAATAAAATTTTAAGAAGTAACATGAAAGCCATTTTTAAAAATTCAATTCTATTTGAAAACTAAAAAAAATCTGAGAATCAGTTAGCGATGCCGAACGACACCGGTTTTGGAGATTTTGTAGAAAATTTCTGAAAAATTTCAGAAAATTATGAAAAATCTAAAATATTAGAAAATAGTATTTAAAACTGAAATCGATCAAATCGTACTACCAGAAAGGTCAAATCGGGCTGCAGGCTAGTATCGGGTTCCCGGTCCGGGTCAGGGCTTACTCTAGGTCTGAGAATCCAGATCCAATACACAATAATATAAGCAATCACAATCCAAAAACACATACTGGAAGAAAATTGAACAATATGGTCGAAAAAAATTTGGAACACGCATCTTGGTACGTATCCTGGGTACGGGGGTGCTACAAAATTATTATAAAAAGCACCAGTTTTCAAATATTTCAAAAAGATTCTATTTATCAATTTTGGCCTTTTTGCAGAACCTTTTCCATTGTCATAGAAAAACTTTAAAAAGCTTTAAAACAAGGCTATTTAAGTAATTTAAAAAAATCTCTCTTAAATCACATAAAAATATTTATCTCTATCTTTTTATTTTTATTTCAAATCACTAGATAACCATTACTCCTATACATTGGTGTTATTTGAATATAACTAATCTCTTTGTCTTTCACATCTATAATCTCTTTTCTCTTTTTCTTTTACATCCTAAAGCATTAGTCTCTCTCTCTATCTTTCTCCTCATTCTTAAAGCCTTTCGAACTAAATACTTATATCTATTTTTAGTTGAAATACTTGTTGAAACCATACTAGCAATCAAGCTGTGACACCAACTATTATGCACCCAAGATCGTAATTGACGTTGCGCAACCATAACAATATGTAATACTTGCAAAAAAAACTAGTAAAGAAAGTAGCAATACCTAAACAAGAGAAATAACACGAGGATTTAACGTGATTTGGTTAAACCCGGCCTATGCCCACAGGGAGAAAACTTGAGAGAGTTTTATTAATAAACTTGGTACAGGAGATCTAACTTTCCCCTTGATTCTCAGAAGAATATTCACATTCCTCTTGAATTCCTCAAGATTATAAGAGTATCCTTGTCTCTTTGCACCATCACCTAACTCTTTCTTTGCATTGGCTTTCTATATTTTTCTTGTGTTACAATATACCAGATTATAATTTTTATTTATACAGTTTTACAATACAAACCCTATTCGAACTATGAGATGATCTTGGCCGTCGGACGCTTGAAGAACTTGATTAATCCTTGTAGGAGTATATTTTATTAATCTAGAATAATTCTTGTTAGATACTCTTATCTTTAGATATCTTTATCCTATTGTTAGATACCCTTATCTTTAGATACCATAATCTTACCTTATCCTACTATTCGTTTTCTTATCTATCTACTCTCTCATGTATCTATATATACTGATGTAATTGCTTTATGAATACATACTGAAACCTTTTCTTTTCCAAATGATCATGGTATCAATGCCTCCCAGGTTTTTCTCTGTTGATCGAAGTTCTCTCGGTGTTCTCGAGCCTGCGCTGGGCCGCGCTCGCATAGTGTGTGCCTAAAGCCGGGCCACTTTCGCCTCATACAATATCGGAGCTTTTCTCGTCGTTCTCGTACATCCTCTTTCAGCTCAGCTAAGACCTAGTTCTCGCTGATCCTCTCGCATCTACCGATGTCGGCTACACCATCACCTGTGTTCCTCTAACGTTGCAGAATCCGATCTAAGGCCTATTGGGCTCTATTTTAGCCCTATTGGGCTTTCTCATCAATATAACCCTCTTGGGCTCTATTTTAGTCCTCCTGAGTTTTTCTTCATGCTCAGATGATCGATTGCCCTCCAGCATGCCACCAGTCGAGTGCAAGAAGCTCACAAAAAGCTCCGTCCTCTTGATCCATCCGAATCTCGCCCTGCCTGATCCATGCAGATCTTGCCCTCTCATTTAATGCTTGATCCATCTGAATCTCGCCCTGCCTGATTCATCTAGATCTTTCCTTCTCGCCTGATCCTTCTGGATCTCGCTATGTCTGATCCTTTTGGATCTCACCATGCCTGATCCATCTGGATCTCGCCTTATGGAGCTCGTCATCCTCTCAGACATCTGGATCTTGCCACGCCACCGTCGATCACAATCTGCTCTATCGACAAGCTCATTAAAAACCTCCTATAAGTTTCGTGAGATTTTGTTCAGACTCTCGATGTTTGATCCACCGTGAGTTTGAGGGAGGGTGTTAGATACTCTTATCTTTAGATATTTTATCCTATTGCTAGATACCCTTATGTTTAGATACTCTTATTTTATCTTATCTTACTACTCATTTTCTTATCTATCTACTATCTCTTGTATATATATATTGATGTAATTGCTTTATGAAAATACATACTGAAACTTCTTCTTCTTCAAATTATCAATTCTAAATCCTTCAATCTTTAGAAACAAAATCCTTAATGAATAGAATTTGAGTTCTATTCGGAGTCTATCAGAAAGGAAACCTGAACGTGCCAGAAAAGGAAACCTGAATCTGATTCTGGGTACTCTCTTTGATCTGTTTCTTTTTCAAGTTCTTTTACTTCTCCAACTTGATTGGATCTGTTTTTGACCATCATCTCTTCTTGAAAACAAAGCAATTTCACAACAATACTTGCTTACCGGTTAGGCATGGCTATTTGCTAACAAATAGAAAATATAAGTTATTCAAAATAATTATTAATAAATATATAATGACATAAAGTAGCTAAATTTATTATTGTAATTAAAGAATATTTAAAAAATAACCATAATTTAATAAAGCAAATTAATTTTAAATTTTTTTTATGTTTAACTAAGTTTCAAGAAAAACATTATTAGACTCATCCCTCGGTGTTGTTATTAATTTTTTATTTATAATATCATTGAAACAATAGGGTGTTATTTATACTATTATTAAATAAATATGGCAAATTTAAATAAGTAAATAATATCTCTATCTAAACAATTTACAAATTACGATACAAAAATTTATAGACACTAACAAAAGATATTAATATTTTTAAAATATAATTTGAAATTTTAATTCTATTAACTATTTTTTTATATCTTATTCTTTGAATATATCATGGTAAATTTTAATTTGTAATATCTTTTTAGTTTTTATATTTCTTTTATATAATTTATATATCATTCTTAAATTAATATAAACATTAATTTAACATTGAAATTCTTGTCATCATGTATGCCTTATACTCTTAAATAAATTATGTTTTTTTATAAAACATATAATTGATATTTTATACTAGAATGGTATGATTACGCCACTGAAATCTGTTGGATGTGTTTTAAGTTTAGAGGGAAAACTTGAGTTTTCTTCTTATTTGTCTTTGAGTTTAGTCCCACAATGGATAGGAGATGGGAGGTTGGGTAGTATATATACAACTCCTCTCATGCCTATTGTTATGAGTGTTGGGCCATGGGCCACATCCCCACACGCACACGCACACGCCGGACCAAACCGGGTCGGGTTCGGGTGGCGTACCCACGACCTGCAAACACGAATGCAGCTCGGTTCAGGGGCATGTTGAACCTGCCATATTTTTTTTGTTTTTTATTTTTTTATTTTATTTAAAAATACTATAGGGATTTTCGGATAGAGTTGGACCCATTCAAGAGAACAGATCTGCATATTGTAACCACTCGTGCATGATCATAGATTCTCCCGAGCTGTTACAAACTGAAAGATCTACAGAGGGTTATAAATACCCGTATCTTTGCAGTTTTTTTGAACTGAAACAGAAATCTGTCTGCCTTCTTTCTCTCACAAATTCTTACATATATTCTGCTGGAAAAGAAACTGTGTTCTTGCGTTCGATTTTCTTGGTGATTTCAGAGCATTTTTTTTACATACGGGCAACACATTTTCATCTGAGAAGAGGCCTAGCTTTTTGTCCGGGGCTGGGTGCTGATGATCTAACGGGGGCTTTGCCGTTAGGAGAGGAGGTCATTCTAAGGTCCGGACGAATGGCCAACCATTAATCTTCTAGGGCAGTGCTTCTGCACGACTGTCGCCAGCAAATTTAATTTTCTTTTAATTGATTTATGTTAGTTGCATGCTTAGGACAAGTTATTAATTTGATTAGAAAATTTATGTTTAAATTATTGCATGATTTAAAAAGTTAAAAATACTATTATATACCCAACAATCTTAGAAGTTATCTGATAATTTTCATGCAATTGAATTTAGAAATTATTTCATGGAACTTAATTAAATTTCTTATACTTGTTCATGCAATGTTCCATGTTGTTAAAGTTGCTCATGCAATAGAAATTATTTAATTCTTGCTAAAATATTCAAAGCAATTTATTAAAATCTATTTATTACAAAATGAAGCTATCCAGACCTAAACTCTACTAAAAAAATTTTCTCTTATTTTTAAATTTTATTTATTCTAAGAGATTTTATTAAACCATTTCATTGCAATAATTATTTATAAGATCTTATCTTATCTGTTACAAGGTTCCTTCAAATCTAATTTAATATTTATCTCTTACAAGTTCTTGCATAGTAAATCTTTTAATCAAATTTTGAGAAGCTCTAAATCTTTCGGATCTAAGGAAAAATATGTTCATAATCTAATCGTTTCATTGTAAAATTTTATTGCAAGATCCAAGGAAAACTTAATAATCTTAATAACCTTATCCTTTTCATTACAAATTTTTGTTCACATTGTTTTTATTAACAACATCCTATTTATTGTGTTATGAAAATAAAATCTTATATAAGATAATTTAAATTATTTAAACCTTGTCTTATTATAAACTCATATTACAAGATTTTTACATTCATTCATTAGTTAATAAATTGTTTATTTCTATTATATTAGTTAACTAAAATAGAATTGTCTAAATCCTTGCAATTATCTAATCCTTCCAAGTTTACAATTGCATTATTTAATTATTCTAATTTTACAGTCAATTGTTAATTAATTCCTGCTATTTTGCTTTTGAAATTTAATTGGACTTATTGATTAGAAATTTAAAATTAAATTAGTTGAAAATATGGAATAACCTTTTAAAAATTTTATTGTTATAATTTGAATTAGGAAAACTAAAAAGGACAAGTCTATATCATGTTATATCTTACTTGAATTATTTGGCACATAATTACAGAAGGATTATACACTATTTATTCTGCAAACCCTAATCTAAAAGCTACCAATATAAATTAAATTATGACATTATCAAAATAATTTTTGAAATTCAGAATTCAGGTAGCACCATCCCGTTACTATGGTCAACCCTGATCATTCCAAGCGCCTCAAACCTGAAAAATTCTCCGGCAAATATTTTAAGAGATGGGCAAATCAGATGAAGTACTGGTTGACCACTTTAAGTCTTATTTCAGCCATAGATGACACCATTCCCGCAACTTCTCCTAAACCCTTATCTATTGAATCTTCTCCTGTTGAAACTCCTCCTACAACTCCTTCCTCCTACATCTTTTTGAAACATGAGAAAATTGACTATTATTGTCTCCATAGAATTCATAGTGCACTCTCTGATAGTATATATGATATTTATTATGAATATAAGAGTGCTAAAGAATTGCAAACAGCTCTCGAGGATGAATATGGCCTCGACGATGCTGGAATCGAAAGATTCACCTTCCCCTTCACTAAATTCATAATGACTGATAGTAAACCTATCAATGATCAACTTCATAATTTCAAGATTATATCTGACACCTTCAATCGAAAGGAAATTAATTCTCTGACGATTACAAAGTATCTTGTCTTATTGACAAACTCCCTCCTTCCTCGTCAACCTTTGCTGAGACCTCCAACACAAGGAATGTGACCTAACCCTCATTCAAACTCTACAAGCGATTCACATAGAAGATCAGCATAGGCAAATTTTAAAATCGAGTTAGAAATAAAAGCTAAAGTGAACTTGGTGGAGGATAAGCCTAAGCGCAAATTTATGAATCCCCAAGGGTAAGAAGTTCAAAAAACTCAATCATTTTCATTCTTCTACCCATGCAAACTCTTCTTCTTTCAAACCTTCTCAATCTTTTTCTTTCAAACCCAAAACCTTTGGCTAGAAGACTGACAGAAGATTCTGCTGCATCTAGGGAAGAACAAATCATATGGTGCCTCAATGTTTCAACCAGAAAAAAGAACCTGCCAAAACTCAACTAAGAGGAAATGGAGGAAATGGCAGGCACAAGGTCAACATGGTGGAATTGAACTCCAACTCTTTTAGGTTAGATTCTTCTCTTCCTATTGTCAACTCTATCATTTTCTCCTTTGACTGGTGGTTAGACTCAGGAGCCAATTTTCATATCTATACTGAATGCTCCTGATTTAAATCCTATCAGGAATAACATGGAGAAAGCGTGAGCCTGGCAGATGACTTCACTTGAGAGATAAAGGGAACTAGACGTATTGATCTCAGAATGACCTCAGAAAATTTTTTGACTCTTCAAGGCGTCCTGCATGTACCCACACTTCGGAGAAATCTGATCAACGAGTCTTCACTTCTTAGAGTTGGCTATAGGATTGTCAAGAAATCCAATAAGTTTATAATCTTCAAGTCTAATATCTTCATTAGAAAAGGCTTTGTTTGTCATGGCTTTTTTGTCTCAATGTAATAAATTCTTCTAATAATAAAATTTCTATTCCTGTTGCTTTGAACATTGAGTCTTGTGTTATCTGGCATGAAAGACTGGGACTTGTCACTTCAATTCTATCAAGAAAATGATTAATTTGAATCTCATTTCTAAATCTTCTTTTGACACATCTTCTAGATGTGAAATCTGTGTTCAGGGTAAGAATACCCGAAAATCATTTCCTTATATCACAAGGACATCTGAACCCCTCGAACTTATTCATAGTGATGTGCGTGACTCGAACAGAGTTCTCACCCGAGATGGTAGAAGATACTTTGTGACATTCATTGATGACTACTCCAAATTATGTCATACTTATCTTCTTAAATTCAATGATGAATTCCTCGATTAGTTTAAGGTGTATAAAGTCGAAGCTGAGAACCAACATGAAAAGAAGATCAAAAATCTAAGATCTGATCATAGAGGGAGTATACCTCAAATGATATGACAGAATTCTGCCAAGAATACGGCATTTTTATGAGGTAACTGCTCCTTACACACCTCAATCTAACGGTGTAGCTAAAAAAAAGAAAAGAATACTGATGGACATGGAGAACTGCATGTTACTCAGCTCAGGTGCACCTGAAAATTTTTAGAGTGAAGCTCTCTTTTCTGCCTGTTTTATACTCAATAGGGTTCCCCAAAGAGACTCCGACATTACTCCATATGAACGTTGGAAAGGAAGAACTCCTAACATTCAATTCTTTAAAGTTTGAGGTTACCTGGCTAAGGTTTCAATACCGGAACCGAAGAAAAAAAAATTGACCCCAAGATTGTTGATGCTATCTTCATCGGGCATGCACTAGATATCAATGTTAACCGATTCTAGTGGTTAACTCTGAAATCAGTGAAATATCTAATAACACTATCATTGAAGTTAGGGATGTTGTTTACTTTGAAAACATTTTTCCTTCCAAATCTAGAATCCCTAGTGATCCTTCTTGCACTCCTATCTCTGATATCCCTTCTTCTAGTTCTGCGCCTGTAAATGATTCTGAATCTAGAAGGAGCAAAAGAACAAAAACTCTTACATCTTTCAGTGAAGATTTCTTTACTTATCTTGTGGAAGGTGATCCTAGTTCCTTCAAGAGGCAATGGACTCTTTCAAGTCTCCTTTCTGGGAAGAAGCCATTGGCAGTGAGATCGAGTCTATAATGGAGAATAACACTTGAATTCTCACTGATCTTACTCCAGCATGCAAGCCTGTGATTGTAAATGGATCTTCAAGAAGAAACTCTGCCCGATGGCACTGTCAATAAATACAAAGCCAAATTAGTTGCCAAGAATTTCACCCAGCAAAAGAGTATTGACTTCTTTGACACATATTCCCCTGTTGCCAGAGTATCCTCTATCAGAATCCTTCTAACACTTGTATCAGTTCATAACATGTTCATTCATCAAATGGATGTGAAGACTGCTTGTATGAATGACGATCTTTAAGAAAAGATCTATATGGACCAACCAGAAGGATTCATTGCCAAGGGACAAGAAAATAAAGTGTGCAAACTTGTAAAGTCATTGTATAGACTTAAATAAGCACCCAAATAATGGCATCAAAAGTTTAACAAAGTTATTACACAATTTAGATTCACTGTCCATGAATATGACAAGTGCATATATTTTAAGAATTTGGCGATGAGTATATTATCCTTTGTCTATATACAACAACAACAACTAAGCCATTTGAACCAAAAGAGAATTATGTCAGATCAGGCACATGGATCAGCTTTTTCTACTCGTTCCTATCGAGCAATATGCCTTCACTAAGACCTTTAGTAGCCTCTATATCTTGTCTTATTACCTCCATCCATGTTTTCTTCGGTCTCCCTTGCGCTCTTTTAACTTGCCCTAAATTGATATGCTCTACTCGCCGGATTGGGCATCAGTAGGTCTATGTCGCACAAGACCAAACCATCATAGGCGATTTTCTCTCATCTTCTCTTCTATAGAGGCTACACCTATATCTGTATGAATATCCTCATTTCTCACCTTATCTCTCCGCGTGTTACCACACATCCATCGAAGCATATGCATCTTTGCTACACTCATCTCCTGGGCATAACGTCTCTTTATAGTCTAGTATTCTGTGCCATGTAATAAAGCTAGCCTAATAGTAGTCTGATAAAACTTTTCCTTCAGCCATAACGGAATGTTACGATCACATAAAACTCCTGTTGCGCTCCTCCATTTCAACCAGCCTGCTTGGATCCTATGGTTGACATCACTATCAGTCTCCCCATCTTTTTGGATAATAGAACGAAGTACTTAAAATGACTGCTCATCGGCATTTTTTATCCATCTAGTCTCACAATACTATAATCTCGGATTCCCTGCTTACTGATTTTATACTCCATAAATTCTGTTTCGCCTTACTTAATCTAAAACCTCGAGATTCTAGAGTTTGCCTCCATAGCTCCAATTTGGCATTTATCCCAGCTCTGGTCTCATCGACTAGGATAATATCATCAGCAAATAGCATGCACCACGGTATCTCATCCTGAATAGCTCTAGTAAGCTCATCCATCACTATGGAAAATAAGAATGGACTCAATGCAGATCCTTGATGCAATCCAATTGTGATAGAAAAATTACTTGTTATGCCTCCACAAGTTTTGACATTTGCTACTACTCCATCGTACATATCCTTAATTATGTCAATATATTTGATAGGGACTCCCTTTTCATCAATGGACACCATAATACTTCTCCTGGCATCTTATCATATGTTTTTTCTAAATCAATAAAGACCATATGTAAATTTCTCTTCCTCTGTCAAAATCGCTCTATAAGTTGACGAAGCAAATGAATAGCCTCTGTCGTCGATCGCCCCGGCATGAACCCAAACTGACTCTCTGATATTGTAACATTCTGCCTTAACCTCTGCTCAATTACCCTTTCCCAAAGCTTCATGGTGTGACACATGATTTTTATTCCACGATAGTTTGAACAACTCTGAATATCATCTTTGTTCTTATAAAGAGGTACTAAAGTACTCTTCCTCCACTCATTTGGCATTTTTTTAGTTAGTCAGATCTTGTTAAAGAGGTTTGTCAGTCTTCTCATGCCCACCTCTCCTAAGTATCTCCATATCTCAATAGGAATTCTATCAGGGCCAACAGCTTTCCTTGGTTTCATCATCTTCAAGGCCTCTTTATCTTCAGATTCGCTTATTCTGCGCATATAATTATGGTTCATATCCTGGCACTGAATGGTAAGATCATCCAAGTCTTGAGTAGAACTACCATTAAACAATTTGTCAAAATACTCTCTCTATCTTTCTTTGATTTCTTCATCTCGAACTAAAACCTTCTGATCCTCATCTTTGACACACCTCACAGTACATAAGTCTCTAGTCTTTCCCTCCCTTATTCGGGCTATTATATATATATATATATCCTTTTTAACCTCTTTGGTGTCCTACTTCTCATACACTTCTTTGTACACTTTAACTCTTGCATTCTGAACACTTTCTTAGCCTCCTTCTTGGCTAGCTTATACCTCTCAAAACTCACTCCATCACAATTTTACTTCAAATCTCTATAAGAGTCTCGCTTGATCATAATGGCAGCCTTTACCTCATCATTCTACCATGATGTGTCCTTACATGGTGGAGCACCACCCTGTGACTCACCAAGTACATCTTTAGCTATCTTTTAATGCAGCTAGCAATTTTATTCTATGTTGTATTGGGATCATCTTGGGCTTTCCAATCTGCTTCATGTACTACTCGATCTAAAAAAACTCTTTGGTTACCTTCTTTTAGCCGCCACCACTTAATCTTAGGGTCTAACTTACATTTAATCTTTCTAAATCTCCTTCTAATCCGGACATCTAAAATTAAGAGTCTATGTTGGGTTACTACACTCTCACCAGGTACTACCTTACAATCCATACAACAACCTCTATCTATTTTTCTAGTTAAAAAGAAATCTATTTGGCTCGCACTTGATCCACTTCTAAAAGTGATCAAGTGAGACTCTATCTTCCTAAACCAACGTTCACTAAGATCAAATCATATGACAAAGTAAAATCTAGAATCGAGTTACCTGGTTCATTTCTTTTCCTAAAACTAAATCCTCCATGTACACTATCAAGCCCATAACGATTAGTTCCTACATGCCCATTGAGGTCACAGCCTATAAAAAGCTTTTCTCTATTGGGTATGCCTTACACAATCTCATCTAAATCCTCCAAAATTGACGCTTACTTGACTCATCAAGTCCGACTTGTGGTGCATAAACACAAATAATATTAAAAATCTCCCTACCTAAAATAAGTTTAACCAGTAAAATTCTATCACCTTTCTCCTAACCTCCACTACATCCTCAAGCAATTGTTTATCTATGATCACACCCACCCTATTACGATTTTATCTCTACCAGTATACCAAAGTTTATAACCCAAGGCTCTATAATTCTTACTTTTTCACCTATCCACTTAGTTTCTTGCACACAAAAGTACTAACATTCCGTCTAACCATAGCATCAATTAACTCTGCTAATCTACCTGTAAGAGAACCTATGTTCCATGATGCTAACCTAATTTCATATTCATTAGCTACTTTTTTACCCTTACCCGCTCATAAAAGTGTGGGAACCCTTACTCATTTGACACCACATCCGGGCGCCGGTGTGGCGCGTCATTTCTGGATGACGACCTAGCAACCCTTTCTCACTTTTCACTACACCCGGACTCTGATGTAGCGTGTCGTTCAGTAGGGGACGCCCCAACGAAATTTAGTTCTGGTTCATGTTCATAGTATGTGACAATATTTTATATTGGCTATCACAGGCCTACCATTGTGACACTTAAAAAAGACAAGATTCTTATTGGTCCGAACAATGTCTAAACTTGTTGACATTTACAAAAGACAAGTGACAGACGAGCTGAAGACCAGTTTTCACCCATCTCCGAGGGACAGGGAAGCAACTTGGACTCCACTGATCCAGCAAGCAGACAGTGAACCCGGATTGTTTCTGAACAGACCTCAGCAGGCCTAAGATGCTAGCACTTAGCATCACATGAACCCAAAGGGATAGCCACGCCAGAGAGGCTAAAATCATCCAACTTCGCCTTGAAGCCATTCAAAGCCTCGCCAGGAAGCTAATTCATAGCTTCGCCAAAGAGAGTTAACTCCGCTTGAAGCCATACACAACTGCGCAGAAAGGGTATATAATAGCCTCGCTACAGACGACTTCTAGCTCCGCCGAAGAGTTTCTTTCGGACTTCGCCAGAAACTGCCTCCAGCTCCGCTGCAAGTTCAAGGCGGGCAGCGCCACTATTGGTCCGCTACGGTCAACCTTTGACCAATCAAATCTCCGGACGAGATCAGATCTAATCAAATTAAATCCAATTAAGATCAAATCGGAGATCAAAGTTAGCAGTTGATTGCCACGATCTCTTGAATCTCTTAAAACGAGTAAGAGGATTAGGAGAGATCTTTCAACAATATGGAAAGAATCAAAACAGATCAAGAAGATCAACCGACCTGCCATTTCTAGCTTCGCAGAAGCTGATCCTAGCCTCCCAGCAAGGCTACTTTCCAGATTTAAACAGATTTGATTCAATCTGTTTCCATATCTTCAAGGGACGATTATACCCTTGCTCTCCCTATAAATAGCCCATCAGGGGTACAAGGAGAGAGGCGGAAGGATATCTCCAGAAACAAATCTTTCCTGAGACAACACGCACAAGAGGACTCCACAAGCAGAGGCTTCTTCACGACGCACCGTGCGCTCTTGAATTCAGAGACTTTTAGAGAACTGCTTCTCTAATCAGGGTGCTGATACCCTAATACCTTCTTCTCAAGGAATCTCCAGAACCAGGCGAGAAGGAATTCCTAATTGAAGGCGGTTTTGAGAAGTAGTAAGAGGGTTCTACCAACCTTCTGTTCTCCGATTCCCCGAACCAGGCGAGAAGGGAATCTCATCGCTCGCATCGTCAAAGAGACAAAGTGGTCGCGCGCTGACCAGACTCCTATCGGCACACTTCTCTAGAATCTCTGAGGGGATCTACTTGTAATCCTTTTAAGAATACTTGTAATTTAGCTCCTCAACACTTTTTATTGTAAGTTTTCCCCTTTGCAAATCAATAGAAAACAAGATGGCGACTCCGCTGGGGAAACGTATTCTCCACTGCCGAGAATCAAGTGTCGCAATGCGGCGAACAGACCTTCGGGTCTAACTCTGAAATCAGAAAAGCCGGTGCAGCCAGAGCCTCTCTGGCTAAATCTTCAAGGAAAGTCTCTGCGGAGACGGAAAAGGTTCTCTGCGAAAAAAAACAACACGCACAAGAGGACTCCACAAGCAGAGGCTTCTTCACGACGCACCGTGCGCTCTTGAATTCAGAGACTTTTAGAGAATTGCTTCTCTAATCAGGGTGCTGATACCCTAATACCTTCTTCTCAAGGAATCTCCAGAACCAGGCGAGAAGGAATTCCTAATTGAAGGCGGTTTTGAGAAGTAGTAAGAGGGTTCTACCAACCTTCTGTTCTCCGATTCCCCGAACCAGGCGAGAAGGGAATCTCATCGCTCGCATCGTCAAAGAGACAAAGTGGTCGCGCGCTGACTAGACTCCTATCGGCACACTTCTCTAGAATCTCTGAGGGGATCTACTTGTAATCTTTTAAGAATACTTGTAATTTAGCTCCTCAATACTTTTTATTGTAAGTTTTTCCCGTTGCAAATCAATGGAAAATAAGATGGCGACTCCGCTGGGGAAACGTATTCTCCACTGCTGAGAATCAAGTGTCGCAATGCGGCGAACAGACCTTCGGGTCTAACTCTGAAATCAGAAAAGCCGGTGCAGCCAGAGCCTCTCTGGCTAAATCTTCAAGGAAAGTCTCTGCGGAGACGGAAAAGGTTCTCTGCGAACCTACTGCGGTTCTCTAGCGCAACAAGGAAGCACGCCCGCAGCCCAAGTCCTGCACTCTTGAGAACTTGGTTGTCCAGTTCGACCAAGGAAGATTTGAAGAAGTCCTCTCTGGGGGTGGCCTAATGCTTCGAGCACGGAAGCATAGGACGGTCTCCACGGCTAAGGTTTCGGAATAGAAACCAGAAGCAGAAATCTGCCAACACCCTTCAGCCTCGCGTGTGGCTAATCAGGTTTCTTGCGAACCTAAGTATCCTCTGCCAAAGCGGATGTGGAGGCCTAAACAGAAGACTCTGGCCGAAGCTTCGGGCGTAGCTACGCCAAAACCGCGCCTGTCTCGCAAAGAAAAAGGCAAGATGCCGGTCTGATCCTACAATGCTGCCGACCATGAAGTCACGACGGCAATCATACCGTCGCCCAATTCGAGAGCAGTAATCCCTTGTGCCAGCCTCGTTTTCACAAACGAAGCTACTGTACCACAGCATACTCACTGGGTCCATGGCCGTGAGGCTAAGACCAAAGTGTTATCTAAGGCTAATCCCCTTTGCAGCGGCATAGCGGGTAAAGCACCGCAGCGTGCTCCGCTCTCCACTTCGTCAAGCACTAAGCTCGCACCTGTTGGCGAAGCTAGAACTGAAGTACTATTCAGTGCTAATCCCTTCTGTAGGGATAAGAGGAACGAAACATCATCCTATTTACACTCCCAGAGGGTCTCTACGCGGGATTATTCAGGCTCCGATGGCCTGACTTGCGGGAATTCTTGGCGAACAAGCGAAAGTTGGAGTCTTTCCGAACTGCTTTCCCCTGTTGTCAACAAAGGGGATGCCAGTTGGTGACGGTTCACTCAGCTCATTGCCGGCTAGCACCAATCTTCGCCACTTCTCCAGGCCGGCGATCAGTTTTTGATCGGCTGTCGGTACAAGCCCCGATGAAGCATCGCAAAAGGAGCGTCTCGCGGGATCCACCCTCCGCATCCGTCAACATGACCGGAAGAGGACGAGAGTTACGCAGGGGAAGACAAGCATCTGACGACACCCCCTACAGCTCCCCAGATCCAGATTACAGCACAGGCTTAGGTGAAGTCTTGGTGCGCGAAGAAGGTGTTTTCCGAAACACCAGATCTAGGGTGGCAATACCCTATAATTATCAGTAGCCTTCCTCTTCGACGGCCCTAACCTCGTCACAGCCCAGAAGAGCACTCTAACCATCGGATGAAGAAGATGAAGACAGTGGGTACGCCTCTTCAGCGACAGTTAGCTCAGTGCGAACAGACAGAGCATCAGTCAATATGGCTGATAATGTTAACGACGACCTTCGTCGACGTTTGGAAGCTCAAGAGCAAACTTCTAAGACTCAGTAAGAAGCTCTGGACAATATTCAACAGATGCTTGCTCGACTCCTCAGCAATCGGAACGACAATGGTGCCGGGAGCAATCACGACGAGGAGGAACACTTCAGCAATGAGCAGCCAAAGACGGGAAAATTCAAGGAAGGCTCTTCCTTAGACGCCGAAGTCCTTAAAGACCTCCAAGCCCAAATTGCATCCCTGGCTCAGAGTGATGAGCTAAAGAAAGTAGGGGCAGTCCGTCCCTACCCATTGGAGTGGGATTCGGTGCCATACCCACCGAAGTTCAAACCACCAACGTTGCATACGTATGATGGTAAAAGTTCACCAAATCAGCACATCTACTACTTCCGGTCTCAGACTGGTAATGTTATAAGCAACGACGCCATCATGACTAGGCTGTTCATTGGCACCTTAAAGGGGGTGGCATTTGACTGGTTCCGAAGTCTCCCTCCGGGCTCTGTCAATTCCTAGATCGACCTAGAAACTCGGTTCCTCTCTCGTTTCTATGAGGACGATACCGAAGTGACCATGGACAAGCTCCTCTCCACCATACAGAATAAGGGCGAATCTGTCCGTGACTACATTGAACGGTTCAGAAACTTATCCTTGATGTGCCAGCAGGGATGCCACTACCCATGCTCTTACAGACGTGCAGGCACAACTTCCTGGACCAAGTAGAGGTTCGCATGGGAGCTGTCAAGGCCCACACCTGGAAAGAATTGGTCGAACAACCTGAGATAGCTGAAAAGTCGGCTAAAAAGTTCGAACCATCCACCCCTAGAGGCAAATGGGGTGTGAACAGTAAAGGACGTAGCGACCTACCGCAGTCTTCTCAAGCCAAAGGGAAAGAGACTATGTCTGTGGAGTTATCCGGGGACGTGCAGTCGAAGGCCAAGAAGAGCGGCTTCAACAGCCAGGAGCCTAAGTTCCCCCCAAAATAGTACTCCTTCAAAGACGATCAGGTGGTCACGATATTCCATTTGCTCCACAAAGGGAACAAAATGAAGCTGCCAGATGCTCGACGTCCTAATGAGATAGGACGCACAAATGACCCCAAATACTGTCTCTACCACAGGATGATTCACCATCCTACTGACAAGTGCTATGTCCTCAAGGACAGAATTCAAGCCTTGATCGATGCCAGGGTTCTGACATTGAAGACGGAGCAGAAGAAAGTCACTGCCAAATGGTGACTCTCGAGTTCGGCAGCACCCAAAAGGTCACAGTTCCTGACGGGACCTATCCAGCCCCTGCGCCACGGTTGGAAGTCAAGCATCCTTCAGCAACAACTCAAAACAATAAGGATCTTGTTCCCTTAACATTGGAGACAGGAGAAGTCATGTGGATACACCCAGACCTCGTCCAAGACGTACAGTGGGATTTAAAGGAGCCCAACTCAAAGGGCAAGTCTTGCAATGTCATCTCCATCCTGCCAGACGACGACAATCTTACATCGGCTTCCCTTAGTGATTCAGAAGGAGAAAAGCTTGCTTGCACGACGCAAGCCGATACGCCTCAACAGACGGGCACCCGATCCGAAAAATCATACTTGAGGCAGTATGAAAAGTCTACTGACGAGATACAATAGCAAACGACGTCAGTACCAATGTTAGCATCCACTCCAATTCCAACCAAGGGAAAAGAGAGGCCTAAGGAGGTACGATTCGACCACGTGTTGAAGAAACCATCAGGCCAAGGGTTGGATATGCCCTTTCGGTTTGACATATTGGCTCAACTGGCCAATATCCCAGCTCGTATCACTATACACGAGCTTCTTCGCCTCTCAAAAGAGACAAGAGAAGCACTCAGGGATGCGCTAGCCAATTCAGAATCCTTTCTGACATGCATGCCTGAGGTCCCTAACGACGACGTTTAGCCTCCTTGCCCAGAATGTCATCATACACAATCCAAGGTGCCTGCTATTACATTCACGGCGGAAGATATGCTTCTCAAAGACAACAAGCACGATCGACCTCTGTACTACACCAGATATATCGGTTCAACGTGCATTGAAAGAATACAAGTCGATCCGGGGTCCGCACTAAGCATCATCCCCAAAAGGCTTCTCTACTTCCTCGGCATACCGCTGTATAGGTTGTCCGCAACCACTACTACAATATACGGTTTCAATGCCGGAAGCAGTCACCCACTTGGGAAAATCCGGCTCCGTTGCAGAATCGGGAGCCTGAAGTCAGAAGTGACATGCTATGTCATTGACGCTGACACGTCATATAACCTGCTGCTAGGACGACATGGATCCATGCCAATTGGATCGTTCCCTCTACTCTGCACCAATGCTTCAAATATGTTGAAGATGACACGACAGTACGAACTGTCTTTGCTGAGAAGCAACCATTCAAAGGGGTGGAGAATTACTTCACCGACGCTCTCCTGTATCAAGAGGCCGGTGGAACACCTAAAGAACCATTGCCGAACGATGATGAAAGTGGCAATGAGGCGGATTCAGAATCCGAAGCAGGCATGCCAGCCATTCTGATTGGTGAACCAATTATAGCATGTCTCAATAATCCCCAATGTAACACTCCTTCTGAAGATGAAGGTGAATGGGTAATTAATGATAATATTTCTTTCGATTATCCTGCGAGTATTTGGCTGTTTGAATCCATTACGGATGGCTCTCTGCACAGGCCCTTACATAAGCCGAGTGCGGCTAGCACACCTATGGAAGCTATAGAAGGGGCCACGCTAGTGATCCCTCCGTCCAAACAAGGTCAGTTACCGATAATCTTCGGTAGAACCCAACCACGGGGACCCATAGCTACAGATTCAAGTTCAGAGTCAGACACTCCACAGTTCTTCCATTACGCGCAGCCGGCGCGCCATATTATGAAGAAAATGGGATACAACTTGAAGCATGGAGAAGGCCTGAATTTTAGAAAAGGAAGGCGTGGTTTGATGCGGAACTTTGTGCCTAAAGGGAAGCCTACAAATTACTATGATAGTACACGCAGGGAGTTGGGATATGTTACACCCACATCGTCAGCAACGGTTCAATTCAAAGACGATGAACCAATTCCATCACATTCAGTCTCCTCCTCCGAGTGGGACTCAGACGTCAGTGTGGGAATGATGTTCGAAAACCTCACTGTTAATATGACTTCAAACAGTCAAATGGACCCCGCTGAAGCTGTTGATGAGGAACCATGGGCCCAGCATTTGGACCTCCAGTGGGAAAATTGATTCGAGCTGCGCGAACCACCTACCGAAGATAAGGTGATGCAGGTCAACTTGGGTAGCCAAGATCATCCCAAACCCATCCTTATAAGTGAAAGCCTATCGCTTACAGAAAAGGAAGAATTGATTACACTCGTAAAGGAGTATATAGACGTCTTCGCATGGAGCTACGAAGACATGCCCGGACTTGATCCATAAGTAGCCGTGCACCGTCTAAATATCAAGCCCGACGTCAAGCCAGTCAAGCAGCAACAACGTCGGTTTCGCCCGAACATTATGGAGGCTATTGAAGCTGAAGTTCATAAGCTCATTGCCAGTAGCTTCATCGGGAGGAACAACATCCAGATTGGGTAGCCAACATCGTCCCCGTCCTTAAAATGAACGGAAAAATACGGATCTGCATCGACTATCGTGATCTCAATACGGCCTGTTCCAAAGACGAATTCCCATTACCCATCACCGACGTCATGATCGACAACACATGCGGGTTCGAAAGAATGTCTTTCATGGACGGCTTCTCAGGGTACAACCCGATTAAGATGTATCCCAACGACGAAAACATACTTCGTTCCGAACGCCATTGGGGGTATACTGCTATACTGTAATGCCCTTTGGACTAAAGAACGCTGGAGCAACCTATCAGTGGGCAATGAGTACAATCTTTCGCGATCATCTTCGAAAAACGGTGGAATGCTACGTCGACGACATTGCTGTCAAAAGCCGCAATAAGGATGAACATCTTCGCGACCTGAGAACCTTGTTCGACATAATGCGGGTTCATCAATTGAAAATGAATCCAACAAAATCCTTTTTGGGAGTGTCAAGTGGCAAGTTCCTTGGGTTCATTGTCACATCAAAAGGGATTCATCTAGACCCAGACAAAGTCAAAGCCATTCAGAGCATGCATCCACAGAGGAATCTCAAAGAGCTTAGAGGCTTGCAAGGTAGACTGGCTTATATAAGAAGATTCATCGCAAATCTCTCAGGCCACTGTCAACCGTTTACCCGACTCATGAAAAAGGGTGCTTCCTTCGTATGGGATCAAGCTTGTCAGGAAGCTTATGAAGACATCAAGAGGTACCTCACAAAGCCTCCAGTCTTAATGGCCCCTACATCAAGAAAATCATTCTTGCTTTATGTAAAAGCTATGGACTACTCTCTCGGTGCCCTCCTCGCTCAAAAGGACGACAATGGTCACGAGCAAGCCATTTATTATCTGAGCAGGACTCTCATAGGAGCAGAATCTCGCTACAATCCTATCGAGAAGGAGTGTCTAGCTCTTGTCTTCGCTGTTCAGAAGACACGACATTATTTAGTCGGCCAAACCATACATGTCATCTCCAGAGTGAACCCGTTGCGTCTCCTTATGACAAAGCCAGGATCACTGAATTCAAGATTGGCTAAATGGGCACTTCTTTTGTCTCAATACGACATGATCTTTACCCCTCAGAAGGCGGTTAAAGGTCAGGCCCTGGCAGAGTTCTTGGCTGCTCATCCAGTTCCGGAACATTCAAAACTTCACGAGGATATTCCAGATGAAATCTTCGAGTCCAATGTAACTTCAGAGGATGAAGTGTGCAGATGTTCTTCGATGGAGCATCACGAATAGGCCCTAAAGGCAAGATCATTGCCGGAGTGGGGGTTGTGTTTATCTCCCCACAGAATCATGTCCTTCCCAGAGCATTTTCTCTGACGGAATCATGCTCCAACAATGTAGCAGAATATAATGCCCTGCTCATTGGTCTTCAGCTTGCCCATGGAATGGGGGTACACTACCTCGAAGCTTACGGCGATTCAAAATTGATCATCAATCAGGTTAAAGGCGAATACGAAGTTCGCCACGAGGACTTGGTGCCTTATTATCACACGGCCATTGAATTGGCTGACCTATTTAAAGGTTTCTACATCGGGCACGTGTCTCGATCCCAGAATACCAAGGCGGACGTTCTTGCTGCATTATCAACAACACTAGCCTTGCCAGCCGACACCGAGTATCACCTCACAGTCGCACTCGACATCTTGTATGCTCCAAGTACATGCTAAGAACTCGAGAAGTCTATAATGTCTCCACGGATCTTGAGCCAAGAGACTGGCGCTTTCCTCTCATTGACTATGCTTTGCACGGTCTGCTTCCAGACGATCCTAAAGAAGCAGCGTCCGTCAGACGAAGGTCTCTCCGTTTCTACTACGATCCAACTCTGAAGACACTTTACCGTCGTTCATATGACGGTGTCCTCCTCCGTTGCCTGTCCAATTCAGAGGCACAGGAAGTGCTTAAAGAAGCACACGACGGCACTTGCGGAGCTCACCAACCAGGTCGCTCAAGGACAGGTTGCATAGGCTTGGATATTATTGGCCAACCATGATAGCTGATGCTATCCAATACGCACGAAGGTGTAAAGCATGCCAGATTCATGCGGACTTCATACACCAGCCTTCGGAGTTGCTCCACCCGACTGTTGCTTCATGGCCATTTGAAGCATGGGGAATAGATGTCGTAGGGCCAATCAACCCCTCTTCGACAAGAGGTCACCGGTTTATCCTGGCAATAACCGATTACTTTTCAAAGTGGGCGGAGGCTATACCATTGGCTGAAGTCAAAACCTCTAATGTGGTTAACTTCATCAAACACCATGTCATCCATCGATTCGGTGTCCCTAGGCAGATCATCCATGACACGGTCCCCAATTCATAAGCCAAGTGTTCTATCGATTCTGCGATAAATACCGAATTCAGAATGTGGCTTCAACTGCCTATAATCCTGCCGCCAATGGCTTGGCGGAAGCATTCAACAAAACGATCATCAAGCTACTCAAGAAGTTTGTCTCCTCGAACAAGCGAGATTGGGACGAAAAGCTCGGTGAATGTCTCTGGGCCTATCGAACCACGGTTCGGACACCGACAGGAAATACGCCTTTTTCCCTGGTATATGGGTGCGAAGCAGTCATCCCATTGGAAATCCAGATGCCGTCATTGTGAGTAGTTCTGACCACTAAAATCACATCAGAAGACAATGATCGGTTACGTCTTCAAGAGCTCGAAGCCCTAGATGAGAAGCGACTTCAAGCCCAGCAACAAATTGAGCTATATCAAGCTCGAATCTCAAAAGCCTTCAATAAGAAGGTCAGACAGAGAGTCTTCCAGCAAGGAGACCTGGTTTTAGCCGTCAGACGACCGATGATTATGACGCACAAGACCAAAGGCAAATTTCAGCCTAAATGGGAAGGACCGTTCGTAATAGAAACAGTCTATTCAAAAGGAGCATACCGCCTTATGACTTCAGATGGCGACCTACTCATGATGCCGATCAATGGCAAGTTCTTAAAGAAGTATTATCCTTATCAAGGATCCTTCTCACGATCAAGTTAACACTTCACCTCTGATCAAGATCTTCGTGTCCAAAGTACACACAAAGAGAGCCTTTCTCTTCCTCCAAGCGAGATAATACAACCGTAAACCAGTAGGAACCTGGTCGTGCATTGGCTGTCCCGAAGGAGAATCGAGGTTATGCATATATTAACCAGATAATCCGACATCCTTAACGATTAAGGATAGAGGAAAATGTTGGCCTGTAAGCCCAACATAAGTCCTCGACAACTCATCATACTGAGGGGAATAGCATGCCTAGCCCAACCAAAACGGTAGTTGGTAAAGGCATATCAAACCCGTTGATAGCTGGGGGTTTGCTAAAAATCCCAAGGGACCTGTTCCCATTCGATTCCCTCGTTTCTCCCTGTGAGAACGAGACCTCCAAAATCACTTACCAATTCTCATCCATAGAATGGTAAGACCACATATATAAATTCCGCTGTTACGTTAACATTAAACTTATGACAGCAATTCCCTCGTTTCTCCCTGTGAGAACGAGACCTCCAAAATCACTTTCCAATTCTCATCCATAGAATGGTAAGACCACATATATAAATTCCGCTGTTACGTTAACATTAAACCTATGACAGCAATTCCCTCGTTTCTCCCTGTGAGAACGAGACCTCCAAAATCACTTACCGATTCTCATCCATAGAATGGTAAGACCACATAACATTTCGCTGTTACGTTAACATTAAACCTATGACAGTGATTCTCTCGTTTCTCCTTGTGAAAGCGAGACCTTTTTCCAAATTTCATTCCAACCTTGAGCTTGGTGGCGTCTCAATCGGTTATGTCATTGCGACCTCTGAACCAGCAGACAGCCGAGTCTCAATTTTGAGCTTGTTGACATTTACAAAAGGCAAGTCTCAACCCCGAGCCCTGTTGACATTTACAAAAGACAGGTCTCGATACTTGTTGACATTTACAAAAGACAAGTATCACCACCTTTGAGCTTGGTGACATCTCAAATCGGTTATGTCATTGCAACCTCTGAACCAGCAGACAGCCGAGTCTCAATTTTGAGCTTGTTGACATTTACAAAAGACAAGTCTCTACCCCGAGCCCTGTTGACATTTACAAAAGACAGGTCTCGATACTTGTTGACATTTACAAAAGACAAGTATCACCACCTTTGAGCTTGGTGGCGTCTCAAATCGGTTATGTCATTGCGACCTCTGAACCAGCAGACAGCTAAGTCTCAGCCTCGAGCCTGTTGACATTTACAAAAGACAGGTCTCAACCATACTTGCTGACATTTACAAAAGGCAAGTATTACCCCTTTAGTCCTGTGAGGGCTAATCTTGAGATTGGTGACTTCTCAATCGGTTATGTCATTGCGACCTTTAAACCGGTAGATGGCCAAGTCTCATTATCCAATCCAACAAGGATTATGTTCTCGAGTGGCTACAGTACAACTTTGAAAGGACAATTCAGCAAGTGAAACGAGTTGGAGACTCGATAGGGAGTCAAAACAAAAGAAAGAATTTTCATTGATTCCAAAAGGATGAGATACATGAAGGCACATATACAACGACCTACAGGCGTACATTGTAAGATCTGATCCGCTCTCCAAGGGAAGCCAGCCTCGTCCTCCTGTCATCAGCAGCCTGGGCAAGCGCTTGTGACTTCAGCTCAGCCTCATTGAAATCCATTGCCTGGGCCAAACGAGCTTCGACCTCCGCCAAAGTTGCCCTCTGCGACAATCCCTGCTGTGAGAGTTCGTCACTTTGAGCCTTGAGCTGCTCAAGCCGCGCAGCTTCTTCAAGACGCACCGGTTCAGTCTTGGACAAGAGAAGGTTTCCCTTCCTAATCATCTCCTTGGCCTTCGCAATCCTATCTTCAGCATCAAGAAGAGCACTGGTGAAGGCATCGATGGCATTTCCAACCTCTGCTTGCCTTGTTTCCAAGGATTTCAAATCAGAGGAAATAGCCTCAGCGGCTTCTTGAGCGGCAAGACGGGCCTCATGCTTTTGAGTGACAAGGCGCGCAAACCGCTCATCAACCAAAGACTCCAAGTCCGAGCGGCTGAGACGGCGCCATTCCTCTACGTCCCTCTCGAATTGATCTACCAGGAGCTCCAAGGCAGCGGCCTGGTGGTACCCTTCAAGGCCCGAATACTTTCAATATTGCGGAAGAGGACCACCTTCAAAGTGAGAACGATATAGTCAAACCTTTCAAGACCAGGTCGATGCTTCGCCCTAATCCTTTGTAAAAACTATCGACTATGTCGCCTATAAAATCGTTTTCAACCTCGGCCACCTCTGGTAGACGGGCAACTTCAGAAAAGTCCACCAGCCCGGTCGATACCACCGTGGAAGGAGCAATAGGAAAACTAACAGCAGTAAGACAGGCCGTTGGTGATCTCAGCGGAGTCTTCATGGAAATCAGTACACTAGCCACCGCGAAGGTAGGACTAGTGACCATCTCCTGAACAGCAGTTCAACCACCAGGTTGGAGAAGTAGGGCTGGTAATCACCCTCAGCTCCGCGCTTGGCAAAACTGTCGGCACCTCACTCGTTGATATAGTTGGGAGTGAAGACACCTCTGGGACTGCCGTCCCTTCAACTCTGGTCTTTCAACCGCCTTGGGCCGATAAGAGGGCAGGTCGCCATATAGAGCATCCAACACAGCAGCATCCGCCGCGGTCGAAGTGCTCATATCACCCCTGGACTCCCCAGGAAGATCAGCCGGTTCCCTTGAAGCTAAGCACCTTGAAGCGGAACACCTGCAACAAAATTGTGTTTAGGCAAGACACAATAAATAGTAAAAGCCAAAAGGTCAGAACAATACCAAAAGACGACGTCACCTCAAACATCTCGGCAGCCGCATCAATCTCCATGGGCTCCATCGGAAAATTCTTTGCGGAGTCAACACGAATGGCCGGCCCGCTTTCGCTTGCCGAGTCTCCCGTGGACCATCCAATAGAGCTGGACGCTATAGGACTTCCTTTTGAAGTCCCAGCGCCCGAGGGACCAATGTCGGCCGCATCACCTCCGGACTCCTCCGGGCGGGCAAAAGAACCAGCCTCAGTTCCATAAGTAAATAGGGGATCATAATCTTCCTCTTGCTCTCCAGCAGCCTCAGCTCCTGTATCAAGAAGCAAATAACAAGCTATCCGGAACACATAGAAGATATATTACAAAGACGAAGCTGATCTTACCTAAGTTCGGAGCAACTTCACCAGTAGTCGGTTCAGCAACCGACGGTTCAACTACTGAGGCGACAAGAGGAGGAACCGCCACAGATGGTTCGCCCTCTACAACGACCGTGGGAGCTTGGCGACGGGGCTTCTTCACCAACTCCTTCCTACGAGACACACCTGTCCGTTTGCGCTTGAGAGGGGCATCAGAGCCTTCCTCCTCGGCTTCTTCTACATGTCTTGGGAGAACTATCCCAATCACACCAGAACCGGCTGCGAGAGTCTCAGCACCCGCCTCCGTTTCAAAGCGAGGACTTTTCGCATCCGAGGCTTCGCTGTCATCAACAGCAACGAATTCTTCTATGCCCGGGACGCGAACTCTCCTACCTTCCCTTCTCTCAGAGACCTTCCACTTCAGCCGCTGAGAAATTAACTTCACACCAGAACTGTTAGCATTGAATCCAAGGGGTGTGGAGTTGGAAGTGACATACCACTGGCAGAAGCACAGGGTCATTAGAAGATTGGAGTCCTCAATGGCGTACGTAGCCGCGCCCCAGTACAGCCTGTAATGAAGAATCGCCAGGCACGGGCTCCATCAATGAGACTCCCCATAAAAGCCAGATTGAGATTTGGGTTGCCCACATACGGTTGGTCATATCCAAACTGCCGAGCAAACCGACTTAGAACATAGGCTCCAAATAGCAGGTGTTCCCGCTTCTATACAATAAATGTGAGGGCCGGATGCTGACCAGCCACTCAAAAACTCCCCGGCTCAGGGACGACTGCCCCTCCCCCGCATCTTTGAACTCTTCTCCATAGCCTGCACCCCGAATACGGGGAAAACAGCGGAAGAGACTAGACATCATAGTGACGTACTAATTTACGGGCCTCAGCCACGTAAGTCTTCTGCCATGAGCATCCTTCGAATCAGCGGAGAAGCGCCATTCGAATATCTTGCGGGGGATCCTCTCCAGCTTCAATCAAAGAAGGATAATGCAGGGCGAACCACGCCATCAAGTAAGTGTACGGCAGACCTATCCTGGGATTAGGACCGCCCTTTCCACGCTTCGTTGCTGGCGGCCTGCAAAAAGCCTCCGTCAATGCACGAAGGCCTCTCTGGATACAGCACACCATGGCTGGAAGAAGACCCAGAGGACAACCATGAACCAAACGAACAGCGGGCTGCAAAACATTCGGATGAACGACGTCACCGGAAGAAGACGGCACTACGCACCTCTTCAGCCAGACTGTTAAGAAACCAGCCAGCAGTGCCTTCCGGGACATCGGCCGGCGAGCCTGATGATGGAAACTCCGAAGGACAACACCCTTCTCATAAGGGCCATCATCTTCCTTCACAACCAGATCCCGTTGGAAGTGCTTTTGCATCCGGTCAAGGATGTCTTCATCAGCAACTCCACAGTGAGCCGCTTCAGGAGTGTTCTCCATATCTGGGAACAAGTAATCTCCCCAACTCTTCAAGCTACAGGAGGTTCCTTTATTGCCCCCATGCATACTGGAGCAAATGTACAGGTGGCACATTAACTCCCTGTAGGTCTCGAACAAGGCAGGCTCCTGCTTCTCCAGAAGAGCCAATTCCGCCTCGCACGGGAAGTATTCTTCATATGGGAGAGACCCAAAAGGCAGAGCAGAGACTTCCCACATCTCATGCAAGGCCATACCCAATTCACCAACAGGGGTGAAGAAAGTCCCCGAAGCTGGACAATGCAATTCAAAAATGGCGTAGAAGCACGCCACGTTCATCTCAATACCGTAGCAGGTCGCCCTGACAGCCTCATAGAGGTTCAGCCTCTCCAAATCCTCCTCGAAATGAGCGAGGATATATGTAGTTAAATCCCTCCACCGTGCCTTCGGAGGGTGAATCCAGCCTGGAGTTCTGAAGTTAGTGGCCGGGTAGTTCCCATTGACCTTGCAGAATTGGTTGTCAAAGGTCAGCGCCACTGCGGGATTTTCTCCCACTGGGATCTCTCGCGACACATTCCCAGGATGTAGACCCATTATACAATAAGGAGGCCCCGCTCTTGCATAACCAGGAGACTGAAGCATCAATTTTTCTATGTGGACAGAGTCAGTGCTCTGGCTCACTTCCCACGACATCTTCTGAGCCTGCGTCACACTCTGGAAGGAAGACAAAGAAAAATGTCGCTTGTTGGACGGAAGGTAAAACTTCTCATCATCCAACTGGAAAATCCACTGCACTTCTCCTGCCAGTAGTTTGGTGATCAGGGTCTGGTGCGGCATCCCCGAACATGAAGTCGGGCTTCCTATAAGTTCGACGGTCAATATCTTCAAGGGGAGCCGTAGTCAAAATACTCCTCGTGGTGTATTGATCACCACCATAAATAAGCGTGTTTCGGACAAGAGAACTCCGCTCACTAAGCAGAGAAGCCTGCCCTTGGAATTGCAGGCTGATATTGCCGTCCAATCCCCTGGTCATCCCAAATAGATTGTTCGAAGGACCAGGAGTGTAGTGCACTGCAGAAGCAAAGAAGAATCATGATTAGTTCATCAGCCAAGCGAACGCAAAGACACAAGTTTCACCAAGGCATACCTCGCCCTTTGAGCGAAGCTAGCAAGGCGATAACTTCGACAAAGCTTAGCCTCACAGACAAGTCCGCATTTCGCAGAAAATGTCCAAGTGTTAGCTTCGCTTCGAAAAGCTTAAGCAGAAGGCGGCACAGTCCTGAGGACTAACTTCGTCAAAAGGGCATTATGGTCAAAAATTATCATTAGTCCTTTGCGGTCATGATTGAGGGGACAGACCCATATCCTATTGTTCAACAGGATGAAGACAGTCTAAGGGTTAGCTTCGCCTAGAAGCTTAAAGAAGAACTCTTCAGTTCTTCAATTCCCGTTCGAGAAAATAAGGGAAATGCAGGGAAATGGATTCCCTAACATTACCAGATCATAATTGATCATTTTGGGTTCATCCAAAGACAAGCCAGACATCGGCTTTAAAAGAGAGACGGCAGTCTCTAATCGAAAGGGAAAGATCCCTACCGGCGATTGGTCGTTCGATGACCGGAGGAGGAGAAGGACCCTCCGCTACAGAAGTTGCCACTTCTTTCCCCGCTCGTCTCTTGGGCGCCATTGAAGAACTATGAAAGTTCTTGAACTCTTGAATAAAGAGGAAAAAGGAAGAAGAAGAGTCAAAGGTCTCTAAAATTTTCAAGTAAAGAGATCTGCTCTTTCTCAGCCCGATCGAGCTTTTATAGGCCAATCAGCGCCTGAAACGACGCCTCGAAAAGAGTACAGGCTGTCGTTTCGTTTCAATTTGAAAACGCCGCCTAAAGCGCCTTCCTGAGAAGCGCTGCTTCAGCCACTAAGGGTTAACCTCGCCATGAGTCAAAGTGCGGACTTCGCACAAGTTCATCAAGAACTTCGCCAAAAGGGTTGCCTTAGCCCGCTAAAGGCACAGTTCGCCGACATGCCAGTTTTCGCGCGAAGCTCATTCAAAAAGGACCCTGTCCTTAACTCCGCACAAAGTTCAGCCCCATTATAGCCGAATTCAAGATGAAGGCAAAACAAAAACTTGATGAGCAGAAATGAACTTTCATTGATTTAAAAGGAAAGGTACATTGATATTACATCAAGGTTGTGTTTTCGAACAATAGATTCAGTTGCTCAGCAAGATCATTTGCGCAAAAGTCATACAAGTGGTTTTATCTGCTTCCAAGCCAGACCAACTGGACACGAAAGGCCTTCCTCCTGCACAAGGCCGTAATCCTTCACATAACGACAGATGGTGCCACCAGGACAAGCTCAGTGATCTCATAGGTGACGTCCGCTTTCCCGAAGTGGATCATCTCAGATAAGAGACCACCAGTCTCGCCTCAAAAGGGATCATCTCGGATAAGCGACTGCCAACAGCCTCTGGACACGCATCAGCTGCCCCAGTTTGTTCCTCCTGCTTAAAAGTAAAGCTTCAACCGGGGAAGCATAAGGCAACTTTTCGGTCTCTTTCATGAAGTCACAAGATTGGCGAACATAGCTCACTGCAATGCAAATTAGAACAGATTAGCAGTTACACACGGGAGAAGCTGCAAAAATACTAAGTCAGATTCTTTGGGGCGAAGCAATCCTATTTCAGTCAAAACAGAGGATAAGCCTCGCTTGCACAATAATGATAGGCTAGCTCAGCAAATGCCAAGTCCTAGCCTCGCCTATATGGCTAAGCCAGACTGATCCTGAGGAACACAGTCTTAGCCCCACCTATATGGCAAGACTGGCTCAACTTTGAAAAAACTAAGTCCCAAGTTCTGCCTGTGCAGCGGACTTAACATGCAGTGATCTTTCTCTGATCAAGTCAAGATGATAGCTTCGCTGGAAAGCTATGCTGAAATCCTTAACATGCAATCAGCCAATTGCAAAATGAAGAACAAGAGAAACTAATCCCTGAAGCAGCTGTTAAAGCTAAATTAAGGGAGATGAATTCCCTAAACTTGGTGAAGTCATTGAATGATCAAGACTTACCGGTCCTTGGTCGGATAATGACCAGAGTGGGCATTCCCACTAGTTCAGAGATCTGAATATCTCTCTCAAACTAAGAGAAGAGGAGAAGAGCAGATCACTTCTCTTCAGAGGACCTCAAGTGTCCTATTTATAGGCCCCATGGCCTGAGCGCTGCCGCTTCAAGCGTGGAAGCACGAGCACATTCAAGGCATTTATTGCGCCTTGAGAAAAGAGACGGTTTCCCTTGGAACCGTGCAAAGGAAGAAAAGTCTCCTTCATAAAAGGCCCTCACAGCGCCTTGAAGAAAGGGAATATCCTCCCTTGAAAACGCGCGAGGAAAGAATATCTCCCTCGATTAGTGCGAGAGAAGAAGTAATCCTTCTCGTAACCAGCCCATGTCAGTTGGCCTCGGGAAAGCGACAGATGTTCCAGAGCGAACCTACCTAGCCGCGAAGCTACCCAGACGCGAGTCTACATGATTCCTCGGCAAATCTACATCCCAAAGCAGGATCCAAAGCGAAGCTGAACTCAACCATCATGGTGACGTTCATACTCCACACACCACCAATCAAAGCAGTTCAAAGTATTTCAAAGTCTGAGCCATTGCAGACTTTCGAAAACTTTGAAGGGGGTCTTGTTGACACTTAAAAAAGACAAGATTCTTATTGGTCCGAATAATGTCTAAACTTGTTGACATTTACAAAAGACAAGTGACAGACGAGCTGAAGACCAGTTTTCACCCATCTCCGAGGGACAAGGAAGCAACTTGGACTCCACTGATCCAGCAAGCAGACAGTGAACCCGGATTGTTTCTGAACAGACCTCAGCAGGTCTAAGATGCTAGCACTTAGCATCACATGAACCCAAAGGGATAGCCTCGCCAGAGAGGCTAAAATCATCCAACTTCGCCTTGAAGCCATTCAAAGCCTCGCCAGGAAGCTAATTCATAGCTTTGCCAAAGAGAGTTAACTCCGCTTGAAGCCATACACAACTGCGCAGAAAGGGTATATAATAGCCTCGCCACAGACGACTTCTAGCTCCGCCGAAGAATTTCTTTCGGACTTCGTCAGAAACTGCCTCCAGCTCCGCTGCGAGTTCAAGGCGGGCAGCGCCACTATTGGTCCGCTACGGTCAACCTTTGACCAATCAAATCTCCGGACGAGATCAGATCTAATCAGATCAAATCCAATAAGATCAAATCAGAGATCAAAGTCGGCAGTTGATTGCCACGATCTCTTGAATCTCTTAAAACGAATAAGAGGATCAGGAGAGATCTTTCAACAATATGGAAAGAATCAAAACATATCAAGAAGATCAACCGACCTGCCATTTCTAGCTTCGCAGAAGCTGATCCTAGCCTCGCAGCAATGCTACTTTCCAGATTTAAACAGATTTGATTCAATCTGTTTC
Organism: Agave tequilana; assembly: GCA_038442645.1. Lineage (NCBI taxonomy): Eukaryota > Viridiplantae > Streptophyta > Magnoliopsida > Asparagales > Asparagaceae > Agave > Agave tequilana. The sequence continues at coordinate 16,621 of JAVJIF010009251.1, read as the reverse complement.
CATATCTTCAAGGGACGATTATACCCTTGCTCTCCCTATAAATAGCACATCAGGGGTACAAGGAGAGAGGCGGAAGGATATCTCCAGAAACAAAGCTTTCCTGAGACAACACGCACAAGAGGACTCCACAAGCAGAGGCTTCTTCACGACGCATCGTGCGCTCTTGAATTCAGAGACTTTTAGAGAACTGCTTCTCTAATCAGGGTACTGATACCCTAATATCTTCTTCTCAAGGAATCTCTGAAACCAGACGAGAAAGAATTCCTAATTGAAGGCAGTTTTGAGAAGTAGTAAGATGGTTCTACCAACCTTCTGTTCTCTGATTCCCCGAACCAGGCGAGAAGGGAATCTCATCGCTCGCATCGTCAAAGGGACAAAGTGGTCGCGCGTTGACCAGACTCCTATCGGCACACTTCTCCAGAATCTCTGAGGGGATCTACTTGTAATCTTTTTAAGAATACTATAATTTAGCTCCTCAACACTTTTTATTGTAAGTTTTCCCCTTTGCAAATCAATGGAAAACAACCATAACCCTCCTCCTCCATCCTGGCTTGGGACAGGCAGTGAACGGAACACTGGTGGAGTTATCCTTTGTCTATATGTAGATGATATTCTTATCTTTGGAACTTCTCTTGATGCAATCCAAAGAGTAAAGGATTATCTTTCCCAAAATTTTGATATGAAGGATTTAGGTCCTGCTGATATGATATTGGGAATAGAAATATCCAAAACCTCTAATGAAATTTCTTTGAGTATAGCTCATAGCAATGAAAAAATGCTTCATAAATATAATTTCTATAACTCTAAACCTATTCTACATCCTATGATTCTTCAATTGCTTTTAAGAAGAATATGGGTAAGACTGTGTCTCAACTGAAATACTTTCAATTAATAGGTTCACTTCTCTACATTTTCAACAGGAGTAGGCCTGACATCTCTTATGCAGTAGGTAAATTGAGTAGATATACTTGTAACCCTAGTAGAGAACATTGGACTGCACTAGAGAGAGTTTTCAGATATCTTAGAGGCACAATTGGCTATTATCTGACTTACACTAGATATCCTGATGTTATGAAAGGTTATAGTGATGCCAACTGGGTCACTGATTCCAATAGTGTTAAGTCTACTATCGGATATGTATTCATGTTCGGTGGTGCTGCTATGTCTTGAAAATCCTGCAAACAAACAGTGATTGTCAGGAGCACCATGGAGTCTGAGCTCATTGCTCTGGACACAACTTACTCTGATGCTGAATGGTTAAAAGATCTTTTGTCTGAATTCTCTATCGTACCCAGACCCATACTTCCAATCTCAGTTCATACTGACTCAAGATCCACCATTGAGATTCTAAAGCAAGATAATGCCAATAAGAAGATGAACAGACACATTCAAATCAGACTTAAGTCTGTTCATCGCCTATTGGGCAAAGTTATGCTTCTATATTTTGTAAAGTCTGAGAAGAATATTGCTGACCTACTAAATAAGAGTCTTTCTAGAAGTGTGGTCCTAAAATCATCTAGGAAGATGGGGCTAAGCCCATAGTAGAGTTCACCGACAGCGGGAACCCAACCTACTTGATTGGGAGTTGATTCCATGAAAGAGGTTCAATGTGGTAGAAACAAACTGGACTAGTGATACTCGTGTGGAGTATCGACCCAGATATGTTTATATCATATATGCATCATTTTAACTACTATCCCTTCTCTAGGGTGAAGATGCTTTTATGATACAACTAGGTAAGGATGAGTTTAACTCTTAATAAGTCCAGCGCATGTAGTGTGAAGGGTATACTATCTAGCTGTGGTACCCTTGTTGGCCCAAAGGCCTTCCACTCTAGTTTTGATGATGATTAACTCATGTAGTTATGTTTACTAATAATCTTGTGATTTTAAGTTTCAGATCATTTAGCAAGATATTAGCTGGTGATTAGCTTCAACAAGGAGTTTAGAAGCTTTTCATGGTGATTTCAGTGCCCGAGCATCAAGATCATACCTTTGCACTCGGTGGATCACGTTTGGGATCGAGTCGGCTTGAAGATTGAAGATCGTCAAGAAGACTTAGGTATCCTAGTTTAGTTTAGTGTGTTTTAGATTCATGTGTAAAGATAAGAATAGTCGATATGCTCAAGTGCACAACACACACGTTTTATGTTTGGATATTGGTTTTTTTTTTTTTGGCTTAACCAATATTTGTTTTTATGAATAGTTGATCAAAATAAGTTTAATTGGTTTATGTATAGTAGTTTCATTCTATACATGCATGCTTAACTTTTAAACAAACTTATTTTGACTTTCCTATTCATGTATTGAAAAAATCCAAGTTTGATAAAATACATGTTTTGGTTTTTGATAAAAATGATAAGACACAAAAATGGTTTCATATGCTTGATATTTGAGTTGAAATGTTTATCACAAGTTTATATATCAATGCAAAATGATAAAACTATTTTTGGGAATATTTATATATTTTACAAGATTTATTAAAGTATTTTTAACCCCAGTTTCTGACCCAGGACAGTGGCTGACAGGCCAGGTCGGTCGACCGCACGGTCGACCGAACCAAGGGCCGGTCGACCCAGCGGTCGACCGACGTGCACAACCTTGTGCACGTCTGGCAGATACATGGGCCGGTCGGCCGGTCGGCCGGCCGGACCAGAGAGCTTTACTCTCTGTATCTGGGCGGTCGACCGGGCGGTCGACCGGGTTTCCCCAACGGTCGTATTTATGACCGTTGGCGGTCGACCGGGCCGGTCGACCGCAAGCCTGTCAGGCTGACAGATCAGCCTAACGGCTAGTTTTCTGTTTGGCCTATATAAACCCCATTTCTTTGGGATTTTGGCTAAGTTTTCATGAGCTAAAATTTCTCTCTATTCTTGGTGTTTAAAAGAAGTTTTCAAAAAAGTTTAAGTGCCAAAAAGATTCATCTATTTGTTTTTAAGTGTTTTGTTTATTTCAAAGAAATTAGGGTTTTGGGAATTTGTTTTGATCTAAAATTTCCATATCTATTTTGGTGTTTTCCCAGAGAATTTCTTTGATCAAAACACTTTGTTTTTTCACACTTGAGCTATCATACTATCCTATTCTATTAGGATCTTGTTTAGTGGAAAAAGAGATTGTTTGAGGTTGTTGTAGCCTCCAAATTGTAAACACCCTTACTTTTGTTGTATCCCTCTTTGGTAGAGGTTGATCGGTGATTGGTTTGCTCCCTCTTTGGTAGAGGTTGAGATTGTTGGTTTGCTTCCTCTAGTGAGAGGTGGAGTTTGGTTGTAACTCTCTTCGGTAGAGGTGTTTGTGATCGTATTGGCTACGGGCCTACCCCTCGGTTGTGAGGTGGTGTTTGAGAGAGGAGTTCGGTACTCCTATTGTTGTAACAAATCCTCCTCGGTGGAGGTTCCCTCGGTGGGAGTCCTCGGTGGACAAGATAGTGGATTAGAAATCCTTCTCGGTGAAGGCGGGGACGTAGAGCTAGGGGCTCGAACCTCGAAACATATCTTTGTGTTTGCGTTTGATTCATTGTCTCTTAACTCTCTCTTTATTTGTATTGTGCATAGCATCATTCATTCATATCTTATTGCTTGCATTTGTGCCTTGCATTATTTCATATTGCTTATCATCCTTATATGCTTGGCTTGTTTGTGTGTGCCTCACTTATACTTAACCACAAGAGCTTCATATAGCACCTCAACCCTTATCTAGGGGAATCAAGAGGAGTTAGTCCAGAGCCCTTCAGGGGGAATTTGGCTACACTTGTTGGTTGTATTAAGTGTGTTGCAAAATAGTTTTTAGCTTCCGTATTTAGTTCACTAGATTAGCACTTTCACCTATTCACCCCCCCTCTAGGTGATTTCAATTGATATCAGAGCCTACGCTCCTGATACTTAGGCTTAACATCCTAGGAGTGAGATCCTTGTTTGCTAATCTTGTTTGCATTTGCTTGTTTGCACACATATAGTTTACATCCATGGACTTCATGACCCCACCTATGTTTGACCCTTCCAACATTGTTGTTTGGAAGACTAGGATGTCTATTTACCTACAAACCCTAGGATATAAGGTTCACCTTGCCATTACCAAGGAATCCTTCCTTAGTGATAGCAAGCATATAGGGGCCAATGCACAAGCCCTTGAGGCCATTAGAAGCACGCTTTCAAAAGAATATCTTATGCATGTTTCTAACCTTGATTCTGCCTTTGCAGTGTGGAACAAGTTGACAACCACAACCCCCTCCAAGCTTCAATTGTCAATCCAACAAGAGGAGGAGTCTAGTGGAGAATCTGAGTCTCAATGCCACATGGTCCAAGGGAATGACTCCCTTGAGGTACAATCGGAAACTCAATTAGATAGTGATGATTGTGCTAGTTCTTCATATGATGAGAATATTGATCCCTATGCTTTAAATGAAGAACTATCTATTGTTTGTGAAAAATTGATAGAAAAATATAATGTTTTGAAAAAGAAAAGTCTAGGAATTGTTAATGAAAATAAAAGTTTGCATTCTAGACTTAACAGTATTTTGATTCATTAAGATCTCAACTAGACCTTGCTCTAAAGGAAAATGATTTTTGAAAAATAAAAATGATTGTGATAATGTTTTGAAAAATAATGATGTTTTGTCTCAAAAGTTGAATTTGTTTTAAAAGAAAATGATTCTTTGAAAAGAGAAATTGATTTCATTACAAAAGAGTTAGAAATTTGTTTAAATAAAAATAAATCTTTGAAAAATGATATTGTTTCTCATGTTTGCCATGTTAGGGTAGTTTCACCTAGATCACCCTTGCATGCTCCACTTCTTCTATAATTAAAAATGATATAAATTGTTGAAGAAGAATATAGATTGTTTGGGCTCCACTTTGAGCCAATGTGCCAAGAGCCATACACGTTTGGAATCCATGTTTCGAAAGAAATAAATTTCATCTTTGCATGCACACCATCCACGGCATACACATGCTCCTCACGGACACCATCATCACTTGTATGCTCATAGTGTACACATTGTGGACGTAAGGGCCACCTTGCTAAATTTTGTTATGATAGATTACATACTTCAAATTTAGCAAATAATTTGTTTGGATTAGAGAAGGGACTAACCCCCATGGACCCAATAAGATGTGGGTACCAAAGACCACCCCTCGTGTGTTTGATGTAGGTGTGGGCTCTCACATGACGTGAGAGTTGCCGTACCTTGGAGTGGATGCGTTCTGAGCTTCATGGAAATCAATTGGATGCATCACTTTCAAGGGATGTTTGGTGGAGAGAACCACCATTGTTTTGGAGTCATGGAGAGTTGCCTCATAGGTTTTGGTAACGGTCTCTTACTCCTTATTTATATGCATGCTTTTCATGATTGATTGTTTATAGCATGTTTTATTGTTTGTAAATTATTATGAAAATGTCATGTTTATTAGACCCTTGACATGCATGTATAGCCTTTTGAGACACCCATATTTAATATGGACTATTATTTTTTGTGTTCTCACCTTTGTTTAGCTATCATGTTTATCATAACTCTAATAACATATGGATTCACATAATAATCATATTTATATTTTTCATGTTTATTCATATCTTGTTTTTATGCTTCATGCGTTGATTACATGTTTAGATGTTAGTTTTCATTAAGACTAGGTATATATTTGTGCATATAGTGGGCCACAAATAAATCTATATATGTTTGAGCTTGAATGCTTATTTGAACCCATTAGATGTGCTAGTATAGTCTAGTTTTGATGATCCATGCACTTTAAACTTGTATTCCTATTTTTGGATTTATTTTATGAGTTTTTCATTTCATGTATATGTGTATTTTTGCCAAACTTTAAGATATACATGTATACCCCTTGAGTCATTTGCCTTTCATGCAAATATATATATATGGACTCAAATTGTGTTTAGGATATGTATGTATACTTCTTGTGTTGACAAATCATACATATACCTTGAAATGAAATTTGTTTTAATGAAAATTTAGTTATTCATGTTTTCATGTATATATGTTTAAACTTCATGTATATGTCTATCTTGTCCAAACTATTAGATATGCATGTATATCCTTTTGAGCCACGTGCCTTCATGCATATATCTTTGTGGACTCTTTATGTTGGATATGTATGTATACTTTAGTTTGTACATGACATATATATGCCTTGAAGATTAAATAGTTTAGATGATTTTCATGTTTTCATGTTTAAGGAATATTGAGCTTAATGTCTATCTTTCATGATTATGATATTCACACTTTATTTGTACACTCACATTTCTTATTTACTCATGTTTTGTTTTCATGAGTTATATTTATGCTTCATTGATTATGAGTGTTAGCTATTTTGTGAATTTCATGTTTTTATGAAAAATATTTTTTTTTATTCCTTACTTGAAGGATTTCGTACTAGTTAACAAAATTTTTCATTTTAACTAGTTCGTATTCTTCATTGTGATATGAGTTATACTTTGATATTATTGTTGTTTCAATTGGTATCATGGATTCTTTCAATTGGTATCAATTTTGACATTTTTTTTTGTATACTCATATATATTTTTATGTATGTATGCTTACACTTCAAAAAGTATCAATTTCGATTGGTATCTAATTTTCATACATATATATATTTTGTTTATGCTAAGCTTGAGCTCAATCTTTGTTTCAATTGATTTAGCTTTCAATTAGTATCTTAATTCAAGCCTACACATTGTTTTTGTTTGTTTTTCATAAAGGGGGAGAAAATTCGATTCTCATATTTCAATTGCTAATGATTTTCATATTTCAATTGGTATTTGTATTTCCACTCCCTTACTTTATGATAGAAAATAAAAATTTCAAATTGATATCATATGTTTAAAAAGAATAAAACTCTTTTTTGATATCAAGATGTTTAGTTGAATGATTTGAATTGAAATATCAAAATTTTGTTTTGATTTGTATTGCCTATATGCAAGGAGAGCTTAACATCTCTTCTACAATAAATTCTTGTTGAGTGTATCTTGTATTGAGGAGCTTGACAACTCTTCTTTATGTGGTACACGTGTGTAGGGGGAGCTTCACATCTCCTCTTATGTATTGCATATTATGTGTTATGTAAAATTAGGGCTTGTCATCCTTTCTTCATGTAATGCATGTATGTAGGGAAGTTAACTTAGCGTCTTCCTCTTCATGAATGTATATAGCATATATCATTTATTTATTGATCTATGTTTACTTTCAATTGGTATCAAGATGCTACTTTGACATATTTTCAATTGATATCTTAATTGATTGTCACCCCTATATTGATATTTTTGTTTTAGACAAAAAGGGGGGAGAAAAACTTATTGATTTGTTTTGGTTTTTACCCCTTTGTTGATGATTGACAAAAAGGGGGAGAATTATTTGAAAGTTTAACATGCATATAAAACTCAAACTCTTCTCTATATATGCATGATTGGTACATATTTTTTTATATGCATATTTATGTTTTGCATATATTAAGTTTAATTGGTATCTAGAGCATGTTTATTTGTTTTTGAAAATTTCATTGGTATCTAGAGCCTTTTATTGTTTATGCATATCTATGCATGTTTCATGTTTCATATTCATTGCATATTTATGTTTATTTGTTTATGCATGAGTTAAGGGGAGCTTCTTTGAAGCTTTACTTTAATCCATGCATATATAACTCCATGAGTTTTGTCATCATCAAAAAGGGGGAGATTGTTGGCCCAAAGGCCTTCCACTCTAGTTTTGATGATGATTAACTCATGTAGTTATGTTTACTAATAATCTTGTGATTTTAAGTTTCAGATCATTTAGTAAGATATTAGTTGGTGATTAGCTTCAACAAGGAGTTTAGAAGCTTTTCATGGTGATTCCAGTGCCCGAGCATTAAGATCATACCTTTGCACTCGGTGGATCACGTTTGGGATCGAGTCGGCTTGAAGATTGAAGATCGTCAAGAAGACTTAGGTATCCTAATTTAGTTTAGTGTGTTTTTAGATCCATGTGTAAAGATAAGAATAGTCGATATGCTCAAGTGCACAAAACACACGTTTTATGTTTGGATATTGATTTTTTCGTTTTGGCTTAACCAATATTTGTTTTCATGAATAGTTGATCAAAACAAGTTTAATGGTTATGTATAGTAGTTTCATTCTATACATGCATGCTTAACTTTTAAACAAACTTATTTTGATTTTCCTATTCATGTATTGAAAAAATCCAAGTTTGATAAAATACATGTTTTGGTTTTTGATAAAAATGATAAGACACAAAAATGCTTTCATATGCTTGATATTTGAGTTGAAATGTTTATCACAAGTTTATATATCAATGCAAAATGATAAAACTATTTTTGGGGATTTTTATATATTTTACAAGATTTATTAAAGTATTTTTAACCCCAGTTTCTGACCCAGGACAGTGGCTGACAGGCCAGGTCGGTCGACCGCACGGTCGACCGAACCAAGGGCCGGTCGACCCAGCGGTCGACCGACGTGCACAGCCTTGTGCACGTCTGGCAGACACATGGGCCGGTCGGCCGGTCGGTCGGCGGACCAGAGAGCTTTGCTCTCTGTATCTGGGCGGTCGACCGGGTTTCCCCAACGGTCGTATTTATGACCGTTGGCGGTCGACCGGGCCGGTCGACCGCAAGCCTGTCAGGCTGACAGATCAGCCTAACGGCTAGTTTTCTGTTTGGCCTATATAACCCCATTTCTTTGGGATTTTGGCTAAGTTTTCATGAGCTAAAATTTCTCTCTATTTTTGGTGTTTAAAAGAAGTTTTCAAAAAAGTTTAAGTGCCAAAAAGATTCATCTATTTGTTTTTAAGTGTTTTGTTTATTTCAAAGAAATTAGGGTTTTGGGAATTTGTTTTGATCTAAAATTTTCATATCTATTTTGGTGTTTTCCCAAGAGAATTTCTTTGATCAAAACACTTTATTTTTTCACACTTGAGCTATCATACTATCCTATTCTATTAGGATCTTGTTTAGTGGAAAAAGAGATTGTTTGAGGTTGTTGTAGCCTCCAAGTTGTAAACACCCTTGCTTTTATTGTATCCCTCTTTGGTAGAGGTTGATCGGGTGATTGATTTGCTCCCTCTTTGGTAGAGGTGAGATTGTTGGTTTGCTCCCTCTAGTGAGAGGTGAGTTTGGTTGTAATCCTCTTCGGTAGAGGTGTTTGTGGTCGTATTGGCTACGGGCCTACCCCTCGGTTGTGAGGTGGTGTTTGAGAGAGGAGTTCGGTACTCCTATTGTTGTAACAAATCCTCCTCGGTGGAGGTTCCCTCGGTGGGAGTCCTCGGTGGACAGATAGTGGATTAGAAATCCTTCTCGGTGAAGGCGGGGACGTAGAGCTAGGGGCTCGAACCTCGAAACATATCTTTGTGTTTGCGTTTGATCCATTATCTCTTAACTCTATCTTATTTGTGTTGTGCATAGCATCATTCATTCATATCTTATTGCTTGCATTTGTGCCTTGCATTATTTCATATTGCTTATCATCCTTATATGCTTGGCTTGTTTGTGTGTGCCTCACTTATACTTAACCACAATAGCTTCATATAGCACCTCAACCCTTATCTAGGGGAATCAAGAGGAGTTAGTCCAGAGCCCTTCACGGAGAATTCGGCTACACTGTTGGTTGTATTAAGTGTGTTGCAAAATAGTTTTAGCTTCCGCATTTAGTTCACTAGATTAGCACTTTCACCTATTCACCCCCCCTCTAGGTGATTTCAACCCTTAGAGGATTTACCTACGTGAGAGGAATCGTGATGGCTGTGGTTGGGGGCAGGGCTGACCCTACAAACTCTCATGAGTCGGTTATTGTGAGCATGACCTTTTAACGCTCAATCCGCTCGTTCAATAGATGAAGACTTACTGTGTGTATATTCTATCAATATCTGGTAAAAGAAGTTAGTCCAGGCGTAGTCCTATGTCTCTCAGATGACGATGAATTCACTAAGGAAGGTTTCAGGCGTCGTCCACCTGTCCGAATTCACAGTATAATGTTGCCCGATTTCGTTCGTGCTTTATGATTTGATGATTTGCTTGTTATTACTGTCGATTTTTTTTATCTTCACTGAAACTCAAGTTTTAAGGGAGATTGTTGGATGTATTTTAAGTTTGGAGAAAAAATTTAGGTTTCCTTCTTATTTGCCTTTAAGTTTAGTCCCACATGGGATAGGAGATGGGAGGCTGGGTAGTATATATACCAACTCCTCCCATGCCTATTGTTATGAGTGTTGGGCCATGGGCCACATCCTCACATGCGCGCACACGCCGAGCTGAATCGGGCCGGGCCGAGTTCGGGTGGCGCGCCCATGACCTGCGGACACTAATGCAGTCGGTTCAGGGGCTTGTTGGACCTGCTACATTTTTTGATTTTTGATTTTTTATTTTATTTAAAAATTCTGTTGAGATTTTCGGGTAGAGTTGGACCCGTTCAAGAGAATCAGATCCGCACCTTGTAACCACTCGCGCATGATCACAGATTCTTCCGGCTGTTACACACTGAAAGATCTGAGAGTGTTATAACCCTTATCTCTGTAGCATTTTTTGACATAAAACAGAAATCTGTCTGCCCTCTTTCTCCCACAAATTCTTATATATATTCTGCTGGAGAAGATATTGTGTTCTTGCGTTCAGTTTTCTTGGTGATTTCGGAGCATTTCTTTTACATACGGGTAACTCATTTCTATCTAAGTAGAGGTCTAGCTCTTGTCTGGAGCTGGGTGCTGGTGATATACCGGAGGCTTTACCGCTAGGAGAGGAGTCATTCTATGGTCCGAATGAGGGGTCGACTATCTATCTTTTAGGGCAGTACTTCTGCACAACTGTCACCCCAGGCCAGCAAATTTAATTTTTTGTTATTGCTTGATATTAGTTGCATGCTTAGGACAAGTTATTAATTTGATTAAAATGTATGTTTTAAATTGTTGCATGATTTAAAAAATTAAAAATACTGTTACATACCCTACAAGATCTGGCTTAATGGTAAAGTGGTTAGGTTAGGATATGAGAGGTGTCAAATTCAAGACTGGGCTACAACCGTGTTCAAAAAAAGAAAGTTATGATTATTTGATAGTATTAATAAGCAAAAATTAGAATTCATATTTTACTACTATTATATCTTATTATTTTTGTTTAATGTGTATTTCAAGTGCCCGGTATACTAGTGTATCTAATTGGCATCTACAATTGAAATATTATTTTGAAAAGAGGTATCAACCTACTAATAATCAATTTAGATTAATATAATGACAGTTATAAGTGTTACAAATATCTTTCAAAGTAGTTATTTCTTAATTCTTAGGCACCGAGTGTTTGCAATCCAATAGTGAGACTGAAAGTGTGAAAATGAAATTTTTTGTGTTTGTTCAAATGAAAGTAATTTTAAAAATGTGAAAGTATCTATATTCACGAAAGATATTTTGTACTTTTCACTTTGGCTCTTAAAAAGTACGAAGTGACTCTTAAAGAGAAAATATGGGTCTCATATTTATTACTAACTAATATATAATTATCACACCATCTTCTTTTTTGCCGTTTCTAATTGTTATCTATATGCAAATAAACACTTTTTTATTAATTGGATGAAAAGAAAGTATTTCCACGCTTTGCAAAAAAAAAAGAGAGTCACTTTCACACTTTCAACCCCACTCTCAGATTGCCAAACACCTCCTATTAAAATATAAAAAATAATTGGAAACTAAAATGATTAGATTTTGATTTATCTAAAACATCAACTAAATTGATTTGAGATTAGCTCTTTTGGTAACTCTGGGAAAGTTTGCTAAAATTTAGGAAAACAATTGGCAATATTTCATTCATAAAGCAACGTAAACAACAAGTGGAGCTTCAGCATGAACATAGGAGCCAATTGGTAATATAATTTCAAAATGTTACTTTCATGTAAGAATTTTAGGATGAACACAAATGTAAGTTTTCAGAAAAACCAAGAGCACAATTAAGAGCACTAAGCCCTTTGAAAGCCTCTTCATCACACCATGAATAGCATCACGAGGGCTCATGGTATCGTTCTGGAGAATCCTGACCAGCTAGAACTGAAACATCCTCTGACGAGGAGAGAATGAGAGATTGCATGAAAGCAATGCAGGAGCCAACGCATTGCCTGCACAAACATGGGGGCGTTGAAATGCCAAGATGTTGAGGAACGAGGCTTCAGTGTCATCGTCACTGATCAGTACCGGTTGAGAGAGGCAAAGATCACGAGGCAGGGGCAGATCCACAAACACACTAGTGTGGAGAGGACGCACACAGGATTTTATAAGATATATGAAATAATATATAAAATTTGTAATTTTTTTTTATATCTGATATCTTTTTTATAGATTATTTTTTCTAGGTAACTTATAAACATAAGTTACTGGAGGTCAACAAGTTTAAGTTTTAGGTGCAACTTTTTTTTCTTTTTGCTTTCTCTTTTTTCTTATTACATTTACGTCCACACTGAAATTCTTATTACATATTTACGCTCACAGTGAAAAATATCTTGCGTCCGCCGCTGACGAGGTGCAATAAAGTGAAGTCGTTGATGCTTGTGCTCTTGCTCTGTTTTAAATTAAGTCATGAATATGATCCAAACCCTTTTGCAGTCCGGCCAATAGCGTAGGCAAATTTTTTTTTTTTTTTTTTGGGGGGGGGGGGGGGGGGGGGGGGGGGGGTGGGTACGCCAATCTATATCTTTCTCCGATCTCTCTTGAGAAATTAATCAAAACAGTGCTATGCTTAAGATCTTTTCTCAGTGTGGACATAATTAGATAGTATTAGAATTGCAAAACATAAATTATAAGCCTTGAAATAGTTATAATTCTAATATCTTTAAATTAAAGATTCATGGTTACAGTCCTAACTTAATAGTATATTACAACTTCAAAATTGTGACATTCTAATTATATCCAAAATGAATCTTTATTATTGTTATATAGAGTGTAATCTAAATTCATATTATTATAATTTTTAAATTATTCTAAATAATAAATTCATGCTTATAGTTAAATATTAAAATTTTAAATATTATATCTTTTCTAGTCACTTTTTATGAGGGATTTCATTTCAGCCACCTATGTCAACCCAAAATTAGGAAAACATTCACTCACAAAATTTTAATTCGCTTCAACCACCTTTTTTTTAAAGAAAGGGCACGCGCAGTATTAAGTCGAAGACTGCGACCATGATCGCAATCCTCACAAAAATGTCCTATTTTTGAGTCTTTATCGCAGTCCTCACCAAAAAAAATATTATGTTTTTGAGTCTTTATAAGACTACGACCATGATCGCAGCCCTCTTTATTAGGGATGCGATCATGATCACAATCCTCACAAAAAATATCATATTTCTGAATCTTTATAGGATTGGGATCATGATCATAATTTTTTTTATTAGGACTGCACCATGATCGCAGTCCTCACAAAAATATCTTCTTTTAAGTCTTTATTAGGACTCCGATTATGATCGTGGTCCTTACAAAAAACGCAATTTCTCAGTCTATATTGAGACTGCGATAATGATCACAATCCTCGCAAACTACCCTAATTTTCAATTAGTAAAAGAACTGCGACCATAGTCGCAGTCTTCTGATAAAAGACTGCGATCATAGTAGCAGTCCTCACAAAGAACGTCGATCATGAGTCACATTCCTTATATCAGTATCGTTATCATCAGTAGACCCCCGTTCACTGACATCAATGCTTTCAGACCAAATACCATATCGATTGCAAATAAAAATAAAACTCATCGCGAGCACGAACAAATGAAATCAGTAAAAGGTCAGTCCCAAAAAAAATTGCTCCGGGGGCTCCACCCCTTTGACCCCCAGGAGGGGCCTATTGCCTCCTTCCACCACCACCACCCCCCACATCGACTTTACCGTGAAAATTGATCCGCGAATTACTTTGTGTCAGAGTCAGGGTTGAGGGAGAGCAATATCGGGAGCGATGGAGAAGGGTAAAAGAAGAAATAAAATATATAAAGAAGTGATGGTTGAGAGGAATCAATTTATGATGACATAGATGAGGCTGTAGTGAATAATGTAGGGGATGAGTTTTTTTCCTAACTATAAAAAAAGTAGGTGACTATAGCGAAATTTTCTCTTTTTATTTTTATTTCGGTAGCTTTATTTGATAAAGAAGCAATGAGAAAATTAGAAAAGAAATAGAAAAATTAAACGGAAGACTAGGAATTGAATCAGGTCTGTGTACAATAGAAGACAGACAAATACCAACTACCCTACATCCTTATTGGTATTTTTAGTTAGGGGCATTTCGCTACGTACACCTATGCCAAACCATAATTAGGGAAAAAACCCAACTTCATAATTTTATTCGCTTCAGCTACCTCTTTTTTTAAAACCAACCACGTGTGCACATATGTCAAGTACAGAAGCGCTCCTCAGTGGTGAAAGACGCAAATATCCATGCACTAATCGTTTTAAAAAAGCAGACCGCTTCGAAAATGCTGACTGCTGGTATATATAATACTTCTATGATCACAATCCTCACAAAAAATCATATTTTTGACGAATGCGACCATGATCGCTGTCCTCACAAAAATATTCTATTCTGAGACTGCGATTATGATCGCAGTCTTCATAAAAAGTATTATTTTTCTGAGTCTTTATAGAACTGTGACCATTATTGCAGTCCTCTTTATGAGGACTAAGACCATGATCGTAGTATTCATAAACAATATCCTATATTTGAGTCTTTATAAAGATTGCTGATCGTATACGTATATTGCATGTTTAATATCACATTAATCACATTTCTGCATTTATTTTATAATAAAACTTTACTATTTGATATATTTTCATTAAATTGGCGTGCAGGGTAAATAAGAAAGAAAAAGAGAGATTGACAGATTTATCCAATTAAATCTCAAAATTCAAAAGAAAGGGGATCGATTCAAATCCAAAGGTTCTAAAAGCCATCTTATATGAAAACTGGATATATCAGATAAGATAAATATCACAAATTTTAAGAGAAAAATGAATTGTTTGAAGACCATATCGGTTTCACTGAGGATAAAGAGATAAATCGTCAAATCTAAAGCAACTATTCAAAATCTAAGAGGATAAAAGAATAAAGGACGAATCAACAGACAAACGAACCCCTGATCCTGGCCCAAACACCGGGATCTTGTCGCGAAAACGTGACAAAAATCTCATTTTTGCGGCCTGGGTTTTGAATCTGGGGGCGCGCCAGCTCCTCATATCTTCGTACGCTTCCTATCCTTCTATTTTTCTCTTAGAAATACATGCATACCTCAAAGGCAGAGGGAGACAACTCCGGAGGGGAGGACTCCACAGCACAACTCCACAGAGAGTTTTACGGTTAGGATTTTCTTTTCCAAACTTTTATTGTAGTTTTCAATTGAGAGAAATAATTGTAAAGAGGAGACAGAGTGCTTGTAATCAATGACGACAGCTCAATAAAAGTTCATTTTTTTTTTCAATTTACCTCTTTTATTTTTACTTATTTTAATTACTTTATTTACTTTTATTGTTTTCTTTATGCTTTCTTTTTAATCATGTCTTCTTTATAGCTTGGATTAGAGAGAATTTCATGACAGAAAAAAGAGAAAGAATTATCTTTAGAGTGACACTAGATATAATCTTCCTTAAAGATAGTTATATTGAAAGTGACAGCCAATGAAATTATCCCACTTCTCTTCATTGTTTCTCAACTTAATTGATTGCTTACTTTTCTTTAATTACTCCAATGTTTGTTCTTTCTTTCCTTGTTTATTTTCTTTCTCTTTAACTTAGTAATCAAAACACCAATACTGAAATCACCTAAAGGGGGGTGAATAGGTGATAAGGCTAATCTAATGAACTAAATGCGAAAATTAAAACTTAATTGCTACAACACTTAATGCAACCATGAGTGTAGCCGAATTCCCGGTGAAGAGCTCTGGACTAACTCCTCTTGATTCCTCTGAATAAGAGTTGAGGCGCTATATGAAGCTCTCGTGGTTAAGCACAAGTGAGGCACACATAAACAAGCCAAGCATATAATTATGATATGACAATATGAATGATGCAAGCACAAAGTAAGGAGAGAGAGAGAGAGAGTAAGAGTCAATGGATCAAACGCAAACAACAAGATTGTTGGCCCAAAGGCCTTCCACCCTAGTTTTGATGATGATTAACTCATGTAGTTATGTTTACTAATAATCTTGTGATTTAATTCAGATCCTTTAGCAAGATATTATTGATGATTAGCTTCAACAAGGAGTTTAGAAGCTTTTCATGGTGATTTCAGGGCTCAAGCTTCAAGATCACATATTGTCTAGCCCATGGATGGAGTTTTTGGATCGGGTCTACTTGAAGATGAAGATCATCAAGAAGACTTAGGTATCCTACTTTAGATAGTGTGTTTAGATCCATTTGTAAAGCTTTAGTATAGTTGATATGCTCAAGTGCACATAACACACACGTTTTATGTTTGGTTTGGTTTTTCATGAATAGTTGATCAAAACAAGTTTAATTGATATATGTATTGTTGTCATTCTATACATGCATGCTTAACTTTTAAACAAACTTATTTTGACTTTCCTATTCATGTATTGAAAAATCTAGTTTGATAAAAATACAAGTGTTGGTTTTTGATAAAATTTGCAAGACACAAAAATGAT